>JAHWGI010000310.1:442500-705555 GCA_029379305.1 Frankliniella fusca | reverse complement strand
AAAGCGGCGGGCATCGACCAGCCACCCCCAGTGGGCAGCCGGACAGGCGGATGGGTACGAAAGGCCAGAAGGCGGTCGGAAAAGACCGCTGGCCGACAGCGGGCGCGCCCACAGACGCCGCAGAGCCGCGCACCACCCCCAGCGTAAGGGAGCAAATGAGCGGACCGGAGCGCAGCCCAACGCCGTAGCGCCGAAGGCGTCGTCGCCGAACCCCGCCGCGGGCGTGGGCAAAGCCACACAGCTGAACGCAGCGCACGCGGCAGTACGGAACGCGGCGAGGAGACTAGAGCGCCCAGGCACCGGATCGCGCCGGCGAGATCATGCACGCCGAGGACGGCCTCGACCAACGGAGGCCCGGCAGCGGCGCCGCGAGTCCGACGAGCGACGAACGCACACGATGTCCGCGGCCCAACCGCTAGCCAATGTCGCCAGACCCAGAAGTACCCCGAGAGAAACGGTGCGAGCCGCCGCGCTAGCCAGCCAGGCTACGGCCCCCACCGCGCGAAAGAACGCACAGAGATACCCCCCGCCAAGCGCCTGGCGCGTGCCCAGCCCAACGAGGCATCGAAGCAGCGGCTCTAACAACGGGGACGACTGCACCGCGGGAGGACCCAGCCGCCTCAAAGCCCGGACAGAGGTCACGCGCCACTGCGAATACCCCAGAGGCACGAACACCTCACACCGGCAGAGAAGGCCAGAGCAGAGCCGGACACGAACCGGTGACCGAAGCAGTTAGTTGGAGCGAGCCCGCCAAGCCCCAGGGAAAACACGGGCGTGACCGCAAGAGGGTCGGTAACGAGGAAGCGCCCGCCGGAGACAAACGAGGGCAGCCAGAGTGACCCGCACGAGCACCGGCGAACGAGGCCAGGCAGCAGGCACCCGCCCACGACAGAACGACAAAGACACCAGGGTAGACCGAGACGGCACGCTCGAAAGTCAGAAAACCGGCTCTACCCCAAAGCGGCCGCCCAACCGCCGCCGCAGGACGAACAAGGACACGCCACTCGACCGAAAATGCCAGAAGGCCGCGCTCCGGGTCCGACACCGCGTCCGAAAAGACGCGCCAACGTACGGCCAACCACGACAGCGCTCCCACAGCAGAACGAAGGAGGACGGACGGCCACGAACGTCGCTCCAGAATAGCACCTGATAGAGTAGGCGCACAACAAGCAGCAAAGCCACGACACGGTAGAAGGAACCAGAGCGGGGGAGCAGCTCAGCCGACCACGCCGAAGGCCACGACCGACCGGAGAGCAACCGACTGGCGAAGCCGCCAACAGGGAGAGAGCCTGCCCGCCAGCACACGAAGAGGTAAGGCGCCTCGGCAGGACGGAGGGCGGCCCCAGACGACGCTCACTCACGGGCGACGAAGACAAGAAACGCAGACGCACGCGGCCAGAAACGCCACAGGCACAGAAGGAGAACACCGGCCTGAGCAGCGAAATGCACGCGCCTCGCCATGTGTGAAAAGCGGCTGGGCGCTGACGCATAGCGGCGGCGGAGCAGCGCCGCACGCGCGACGCGCCCCGGAGCCCACACCTCGACGCCCAGATCGCGACGGAGACGAAGACCCGCGGCACAGGCAAAATGCCCGCAGCCACAAGCCAAGGAGCCGCGGGCCGGCAGATATTCGGAACCCGAAAAAAGGGAGAGGGAAAAGCAAAGCAACCACCGAACCGGGGGACAGTCCGGCGGCTGAACCAGGCGACGCGCGACCGGCGGAGCGCCGCCCCGTCACGCCTAGCGGCGAGGCGCGTCCGAGGGACCAGGGGGGAACGCGCAAGGAGCCCGCCACACGCGGGACAACAGCGTGAAGCAGCTGGGGGTACCCCGGCAGGACAATGCCAGCGCCCGCACCCCGCCGCGTAAGCCACGAGAATCACGGCACCGCTGATAGGCCATTGTGCTGCGCGGCCCCGCGAGGGCCACGCGACTGCGCCACCCCCGCAGCACGCCGGGGGCCGGGGCGGCACAGAGCCCGTCACCAGGCTGAGAGGACGTCGCCGGGAAGCAAGAAACACAACAGACTGCGCCCAGGGAGCGCAAGGCAACCGCGCCAGCGACATCGCCCGAAGGGGACCAGTGACGCTCGAAGCGGGGCGCGGCCAAGTGGCCCGCCGTCGACGGGCACCGGAGCCGCAGACCGCTCACGCCCGCCGCCCGACCGCCGCAAACAAGGGCGCACTAACCGCGCGCAGAACAAGTCGAACGAGCGGCCCAGCGGCGTCGAGACACCAGCGGCGAGCAAGTGACCCAGGGCAAGTCAGCGCCAACAACGATGGCCACAACAGCGAGGCCGCAGCGAAGCAGCACACGACGCAGAGGTCGGCGCGCCCAGCGCAAACCTAGGGGCGACGCTGGAGAGAGGGGGCACCGACGGAGAACCAGAGACGCGCGAACGTGCACCGGGAGCACCCACCAGCTGGATCAAACCGAGAGAGAGTGCGAAGAAAGGCCGCCCGAGACGACGCCAAAGACCTCCAACAAGCCTGAACCGGCGGCCAAGGGCCACGCACGACAGCGAGGAACCCACGCTCGCGACCCGGCGGCACGACGGAAACAGACGACCCACCGGAAATCTGGTCCGGCAAACACAGTAGACTGGTAGAGTTCGCAGAAGAGGCGCGGACCGACGTGAAGCGCGTCAGCCCGGGCACGCCAGGCGCGACACGATCAGGCGGACTGGGACCGCCAACGCGGACGGGAGACGCACAAAAAGCGCAAGGGGACGGGCACAGGCCATCCCGGCTAATAAAGAAGGACGCAAGATCACGACAACCCTACACACAAGACGCGAAAAAGCAGAGAGAGGGAAGAGTCGCAGTAGCGCCGTGAGAACGCACACAAGAGCCGACGCAGTGACGAGCGCCGGACGACCGCAACCCGAAGAACCGGCACGATAGGCGCCGAAGCGCGCAAGCAACGCGGCGCATCACCGAAGCCCTCAGCGGAGAAGGCAAACGAGCTAGGCACAGGAGGCCTGGACAGCGCGATCAAAGAGGTACGCAAGAAACGCAGCCGACAAGGGCCCGCACAGAACACTGCCGAGCCTAAGAGCCAGGGCAAAGGCGCGGACCCACGGAACGACGCGACATATGTGAGACGGCAGAACAGCCCAGGATAGGGGGAGAGGGACAAGGCGAGAATCTGGACCGAGGCGAGGGCCGCGAGAACCGGACCCGCCACGGGGGGACGGCGCCACACAGAAGCGCGGGCCGCACGCACAGCGTTGTCGAAAGGAGGAGAATCGAAATAGCGACGGGAAAAGCCACGATCGCGCAATCGACGCCGGGGAAACGAGCCAGTAGACAGTGTCGCAGAGAGCCCGCAGAGACGAAGGGAAAGAAGCGGGGAGACGTCTGAGACGGCAGGGGATACAGCAAGAACCGAGCGCAAGTCGCGCGCAAGAAGGGACCAGGGAAGAGAAGACACATCCAAAGCAGGTGGAGCACGGGACAGTCAGGGACAACGTGAAAGATAAAACGCAGGGGCGAGGTACCACACACGCACGCGAGGCGAGGCTGAAGAGAGCGGGGCAAGCGCGACACAGAACGGACCGCCGAGACGCACCCACAGCGACGCGACGAGCAGAGAGCCGACGATAGATCCACAGAACGGCGGATGAGGAGACACAAGCACGACCGCGGCTAAAAGACAGCAATACCGCAGAGGAGAAGGGGCAGCAGGTAAACGGGGGTCGACGCCGGCAGCCGGAGCAAAGAGAAAAGGCAGGCACGAAGCCGCAGCGGGAACGCGCGAAGCAAGGCGGATGACGCCCCAGGGCAGCGCACACCGCCAGGGGCGCACCAGCAGCGGGCAGGCCCGAAGACAACCGGCAGACGCCGCGCGACAGCAGGCACGGAATACAACACACAGACAACACATCACCCAGGAACGCGAGGAGCCGCCGCCGTAAAACGTACAAAAGACCGACCAGGCACCTAACCGAAAGTGGCGAGGAACGACCACAACCAAAGCGACCACACGAGGAGCACCAACACCGGAGCAGGAGCGAGAGACACACGAACGCATCTGAGCGCAGCCACCGCGTTCCCCAGGCCCCATCCGAGGAGCCGACACGCGGATAGAAACGGATAGAACGCGGAGACCCAACGCCCAGGACCAACGCGGACGAACCGCAACGGGCGGCCAGCGCCCAGACGGGGGACCTGCCGCAGAGGGCAGCAACAGACTTGAAAGGCCGGGTCCGAGCGCCCGAGAGGCTAAACGCAGCATGACGAAACCACGCACCCCCGAGCGAAGCAGGCGGCGAGGAAGGCGACATGGGAGAAAAGTCAAGAACAGCTGCCTAGCACACACTGCCGGCTCAAGCCGATCACGGATCCGAGGCACAAGCAAATGGCGACGAGCGCGGAAAGAACAAAGGCGCAGAGGAAGCACGAAACAACCGGAAAACGACGAGGACCGCGAGCACGGACGACGAAACGCCGCGGGCCAGACAGCACAGAGACGCCGCAGCGAGAGAGGGACGCAAGCCGAAGATAAGGGGAGAGACACCAAAAACACAGACTGGGCGAGCGTTCATAAGGACGTGCGCCGCGAGCAAGGGCACAAGGAGGGGCGCCAGAAGGACGACAGACAGGCCAGCACACGAAGGCGCCGCGGGGCGCGCCAAGCACACGAACGCCACAGGACGGGCCGCAGACGGAAAGCCGGGAGGGGGCAGACGCAGCCGAAGGCGAACCAGATCAAACAAACACACCGCACGACAGACCCACCCGACGCGGAAGCCCCGGGAGAGACCCATGACCCCACGCCGCCGAGGCGCGGCACGGGATGGCAACCAGCTGCCCCGAGACAAGCGCACAGGACACACTGCGACAAGAGGCCAAGCCGTCCTACGCGCCGCATCCAGCCGCGTCATCGCGCCCCCGCAAGAAACAAGGAGCACCGCAGAGGCCACGACCAGCGCAGCACGAACGTGCAAGCACGACGGGCGCAGGACGCCCGACCCCGCGAGGAGAGCGCCCCAACGGACGGGTAGGAAAAGGAGAGGCCGAGTCACCGGAGGCGCAGAGCGCCAAAGCCGGACGAGGCCCTCGAACCAGCGCCAGCGCCAGGCGGCCCCGCGGTTCCGACCGCCGGAGCACAAGAGCGGAGAGACAAGGCGCCAGGCCCACAACGGGATACGAACAATAGCAGGGCAGTGAACGCCACGAAACACTGCTAGAGGCGAGACCTGGCTAAGACACCACCGCAGTCGTGCAGGACGAGACAACGCCGGCGAGAGACAGCACGACAGGTCGGCGAGAGGCCGAGGACGAGCGGACCAAGCCGATAAGGAATTAGAGGCCAGAATCGCCGCGCACAACAGAAACAGCTGAAGAGCTCCGGGGAGGAACCCAGCCACGTCGACGGAGGGCGACGTCGGACCGCGCAAGACGGCCACTACAACTCCAGTAGGACGTCACAAACCGTAGGGTGAGGCGTACCCGGGCACGACGCAGGCCAGACGGTCGCGCACCAATCGATAATTAGGAACACATCTTGACCGGCCCCCCGACTAGAACAGCTCCCAAGGGCAGGTGGAAGCGACAGCGTCGAGAAGAAGCGACAGGGGGCGGGAGCGGCGAAAGGAACAGCATCGCAAGAACGCACACCGCGGCAGTAACACCCGCCCGAAAGAGAAACGCGCAGCCGACTCGTGCAAACGAGGAGACGAACACAAACAGCCCAACAAGGGACGGCAGCAGACCCCGAGCAGAGGCCGCAGCAAAGCTCCCGCGCTGGCCACCGTAGAGAGGCACAAGCACCAGACAAAGTGACACAGGCAGCCACCAGCGCCGACGCGCCGCGGAATTCACTAGGAGCAACCCGGGGAGAACGAAAGGCCGCGAGCCGCTGCAGCGACGAAGTCAGAAGGACCCTATGCATGCATAACCCAGGGCAGCGGTGGGATCGGTCCCGAACGGAGAAGGGACCGCACGCCGTCACGGTGAAGAGCCCGGAACGAGAGGGGAGCTTAAGCGCGCGCACGCAGCGCTGACGTAACCAGCGGCCTAACCAGCCACGTCAAGGCGCGACGGACGAGCCAGCCCGAAGCCGCGGCGGCTCCTCCGCCAGGCAGGTACCAGAACGCACTGCGCTCGCTCCTGCAGAGAGCTACGATAGAGCGGTGCAATGGTGAGGTATCGTCGCCGCGCGAAGCCCAGACAAGGCCACGCAGCGCGCGAGAGGGCCGCGAGCGGGCGATAAACGACGGAGAGCACGAAGCGGCACGCAGCGAAAGCGCGCGACCCGGGAGCCCGGACGCGGCGCAGGACCCACAGCGTACGGCCGCAGGGGCGCCGACCGCGCTGACGAGCAAAGCAGTCCGAGAAAGCGGAGCCGATGCCGAGCAGCGCGAAGTAGCTCAGAAGGGCGTAAGCGCCGCGGATCACAGCTGGCGACGACCGAGCGACAGTGACGCGCCAGTCGCGGGAACCATACCGACGCGTCAAAGCTCCGGGCGAGCAGGATGAGACAGGAGAGCGTGCGAAGCCGGGAAGATGCGCACCCCGCTGCAGCACGCCGAGCGCGCCGAGCAAAAGAATAGCTGTAACACGCAAGGGCGCGGCCTCCGACGCGGGACAAGGCCACGACGCAACAAGCGAACGACACAGATGAAGACGAGGCGCTGGCAAAGAGAGATGTCGGCCGCGAGACCCCAGACGCCCGCACAACTCGATAAGACCGGGAGGCGCCGCGCGGGACAGAAAGGAGCGGAACACGGTGACGATGTCGAGAGGGGCTGTGAGACTGACCGGAAAACACACGGACGGGAGGGGGACCCCAACTGACACGACGCGGGCAAGCCCGGCGAGAGGAGACGACAAGACCAGCGCGACCCGTCGCCCACCGGCCAAGGGAACGCCGACACACTTTCAAGAACGCACAAGGGACGGGAAAACCACCAGGCCCGCAGCACGCGTGTTGCAAGAAAGAAGAGGGACAATACCGCAATACGGCCGCCGACCGCCAGGGCCAGGAGGACCTGAGAGGGACGCGGAAACAACAGCAACACCGACAGAAAACACGCGGCCAGAGCGCGGACCGGCCCCAGGACGGTCAGACCACGCGGGACACGGACCAAAGTCGGCGCGGGAAGAGGGCCGAAGGAGCGCCGGAAACTACCTCGGCGGCCAGGACGCAAACGCGCAAGGTGGTACCGCAACGACGGGACTGAGAGCACCGCAAAGCCGCCAGCAACAACGCCGACCCAGCGACGCATGCGCGAGTCACCGGGCCACGGCCAAAGACACGCGAGCGGGACGCCGGGCACCAGCCCGCCGCGGGCACGCAGCCAGCCGCCGGACGTAAGTCACACGGGAGAAGGAGAAAGTGGAGTCGTCTGCGGATCGGCCCACAGAAGAGCGACCCGAAGACAAGACTCAGTGGGAAACGCGGGAGGAGGCCACCCGTCAGCCGCGGCGAGAAACTACACGAAACGAAGACACAGGCACGCGAGACTCCAAACGGACGAAGGACACACAGGACGTCAACCGACCCACTAAGCGCTAGCACCGAGTCGTCGCCCGGGGGCACTAGCGCGAAAGAGCTGAAGGGGGGAAAGTGAGCACCGCACGGGGCTGCGATCAAAGACCGCCGGTAGCCGGCGAGCAGGTCAAAAGGAAGACCGGCTACAGGCTGGCCGACCCAGCCGTACGAGCAAAGGAAAGCAGGGGCAACAGGCACCGAAGTACGACAAGAGCCCAGGCCGCGGCACCACTGAGCGCACCCTGGGCACCGCGACAGGGGGAAGTTAAAGCAGACAGAGCGGCGCGCCGAGTAGCCGCAAGGACAAGGGGGGGCCCGCTAGCGACGCGACACAGAACAGAGCCGGGCAAGCTACGCTAGGGAGAAAAGGCAACGGAAACACCGGAACACATGAGGCGCAGCGGGAACAGTTCGTCTTAGACGAGGCACAGCGGGACACGAGCGATCATAAGAGCGACGAGAGAGGCCGCGCGCCCTACGCGCTGCAAGCAGCGATGTGGGCGCGCGCACCGTCCTGTCACGCGCAAGACGCGGCGGCGAAAGAAGCAGAGAGGGAGAAGAAGGATGGCCGGAGTGGCACAGAAGCACAACGGCCACGGCCATGGAGCCAGCCAGCGAGGGACGCTCGAAAAGATGGAGCGGGACCAAAGAACTCGAAGGCAGGAAGCAGAGAGGGGCTCGCCGGGGGAGCGGGGACAAGAATCAGTCGACCGACCCCAGCGCTGAAGATAGAGACGCGCCCAGGAGAGGAGGCACACCGGGGGCGAGCCCCGAGGCCGACCCAGCGAGCCGCCCCGGACCGCGCAGAACGAGCCGGAACACGGCGTAGACCTCGAATGCGGGTGGGAAGAAGACCGGAGGAAGCCAGAGCAGAAGGGAACGAGCTCAGGCAGGGGGAGGCCGGAAGCAGCAAAGAAGTGGTACGCCGACCAGCCTGCGGAGCTGACAGGCGCGCACGGGAGGTCCCGACCAGGGCCACGAGCGTGCAGGCGGGTCGCCGCTCGCAACCAAAAGGACGCGCCAGGGAGGCAGAACACGAACGCACAGCCAGAGAATGAGACACAAGCCGCACGCAACGCCAGAAGAGCGACACACAGCGCATCCCCGCGTGCGAGGGAGGGAGCGCGAGGCGGAAAAACCCCAGCGCAACGAGCAACGACCCGGAGAAGAGTCCGGACACCTGGGAGCGCACCCCCATGCTCGACGAACGACCGCGGAGCGAGGCCGGTCAGAAGGCAGAAAAGGTAAGCCAAGGCCACGCCACAGCGGGCCCCAAACCGAAAGGCAGCTACGACACCTCAAGACCGAGGCACTGAGCGCACGCGGCCGGCGAAGGGGGACACGACACGCAAACACGAGGCCCAGCGCGCGCTCAGCGAGACCGCGACCCCGGGGCACGCCAATCAGAGCGACCACAGCGCCGAGAGCCTGCAAAACACTCCCCCCAGCCCAGGCAGGTGCGCCGCAGAAGGCAGAGGGCAACGAACAGGACCAAGAGATTCAAATGCACCGAGAACAAGACCAACACGAGGAACAGAAGAGACGTACAGGCAAAACGAGGTCGCGCGAAGGAGGCCCGAGAGAGACCCACCCGTAAAGATGACTCGGCTCGATGAGGAGCACGAAGGATGGACTCCCCGAAGTGCTGCCGGGCAGAGACGCAAAGGCACGAACCCAGCCGAGTCACGAAGTAACGCCAACCCCGAGCGGGACCAACCCGCGCCCCCGAGGCAGCACCCGAAGCGCAGAGCATGTAAGGAGGCAAGCAGTGGACGGCAGGCCCAGGACAGGCAACACGCAGAGGTCCGGACGAGGCGGGCCAACTAGCGAACGCGCCGCAGGAGAGATGCAACAGGACGGAGGGACAACGGAACCCCAGAGTCACCGAGGCTGGCTTCAAGAGAACGCCCAAACTAGCGCGAAGGAAAGGACGACAGATCGACAGGGGGGACAAGACGGGAACCGGAACGGAAGCCGGTAGGCCGCAGAGAGAGACAGGGGCCGCACGGCGACGGCGCGGGAAGATGAGGAGAGCAGAAGAGAGAGCAGCGGCCGGGGGCGACAAGACGACCAGTAAACAACGGGGATGAGGACAGACCAGGAGAGACGCGCGCACCGGAGAAACACGGCCGGAGTAGAAACGAGCGCGGCACGAGGGCCAACAGCGGGTAAAGAGCAACATCAGGGCAAGAAGACCACCACGCACGCCCGGGGACGACCGCCATAAGCGAAACGAGCGAAGCGAGCCAGGCCAACCGGCGCACGCAAACGACGTGCACAGGCAGCAGGACCGACAGAGTCACGCAAAGCGCACAGCCCACCGAAGAACGGCAAGGAGCAGAGACAGGAACGGCCCGCCGGACGCGACTAGTCTGGTAGGCGAAGCCGCAAGGCCCGACGGGGCCTGAATGCCGACGGAGAGCGTCGACTCAGACGACGGGCGTCCCAGCAGGGGGGCACAGCGTCACGCCAGTCCGCGCCAACGCCACAGGGGACAGCAAAAGACGAGCCGCAAAGACGCCGGCGCGACGGCGCTGAACAGACGCGGCGATGGAGAAGCGGCGAGGAAGACGGAATGAGGAATAACTAAGACTGGGGGACGTAACGCGAAGCCCGAACGGGAGACACCGGACGACAAGGAAAACCGAGGAGCCAATTCCCGACGAGAGCCCGCACCGTAGACAAGGGGGAGGCGAGAGCAACGCTCCGCGCGACCACGCGAAGCACCGCAGCCGAAGCAAAAGCAAAGCGGAAGAGCTCCCGAAACGACAGCAGAAGCGACGCGCGGCTGGTGACTCTCACGGAAACCGCGACGGGAAGAGGCGAGCAAGAAAGAAAGACCGGCGAGGAAGAGGACGGCAACCACCGGTAGGGCACGGACCCCCCTACAGGGCGCGCAGGAGCGATAAGAAGAGGCCAACGGAGGCCACAGCACGCAGAAAGACGCAGCCGACAGAGCGCCCAACAACCGAGCGAGTAAAGCAAAGGACAGCAAAGACGAGTCGACCGACTACCCCCGGCACAGAAGCACCGCTACGGCGGACAACAGCGAATCGGGTCCGTACTGAGCAGCGTACCGAGCACCGCATCGAAGCATTCGCGGCACCAACACGAGGCGGCCACGAAGGCGCCGAAGCGAGGAGACAAGACAACAGGACAACGGCGATACAACCGGCCGCGGGGAGCGCCCAGCTAGCAGGACCGCACAGAGACACACACGACCGAAACAAAGTCGGGCCAACCAGAGAGAAGCGACGCAAGAAGAACAACATGACGGCCGCCGCCTGACCACGCGCCAACACCGGCAGGACCGCGGGCGCGCAGCCAGCGAGCTCAGCGAGAGCTAACACAGCGCCGTGGACGACAAGGCGGAGCGCGGCGCGGCACAAGCCGCCCGCGAGCAGGAAAAAGACACCCGACGGTGGCTGACGAAGCCAAAGCCCAGCCCACGCACCGGAAAAAGCAGAAAAAGAGCGGCCTAGGCACTAAGGACCCCCAACAAGGAGCAGCGACGAGCGCCACACACCGGCAAAGTACGAGAAGACCGAGTCTTAAACGACGTCGGACAGAACACAGCGACAGCGGGCACGAACGAACCAGGCGGGCGCGAGCGAAATGAGGAGGCCAACGGGGGCTGGGCCCCGCGAGAGAGCGGCAGCGCACCGGCGCAGCGGGAAGGAGACGAGCGCGCACTGGGACAAAGAGAGATGCGGAGGCGCGCGCCCACGACCCACGGGGCGGAAGACGGCACAACAGCGGGAGCGAGCCGCAGGAAAGAACGAGCGAACAGCACCGGAACGACGCGAGACAAGGGTGGAGACCGGAACCGCAACGCAGCGGCAACGGAGTGGCACGGAAGGCACACGAGGAGCGCAGAAGGCAGCCAGCTACTAAAGGCAAGACGCGGATGGGGAGGGAGCGGAGCGACAAGCAGACGAGGGAGCACGGGAGGGAGAAAGGGGCCGGGCCAAGAGCGCAGCAAGAGCTCGCAAGGGAACCGCAGCGCGACGCGAGACGGAGCTCGGGGCCGGGGCAGTCAAGGACACGCCCCCAGAAGGATGAACGGTAGCCTCCCAGGCGAGAGACCAGAAGCGGCTAAGCCAAGCTCCCGAGGGTCGAAAAGCGGCGCAACGACCGCGGAGGCGGACGACCCCGAGAAATCCAGGCACGCCCGGCAGAACGCAGCCATCAGAGCACCCAAGCGGAAGCGGGCCTCCCCAAACGCCGAGCCCAGCCCCGAGGTCGCGACGGGGTGGTGGCTAGCGTAGCAGCGCGACGACGGAGCGGGCCAGGCGGCGGGGAAAGCCGGAACACCGCAGAGGACGGGCAGACTAACAAGGGAGGAGCAAAAGAGGCAGACACGCCGCGGGAAGGCCAGTGAAGCAGGCGACGCAGGCCCGCACGAGCAGCCAGGCAGAGGCGGGAAGATGAGGAGAACGAGATACACGGACGGGAAGCGGAAGGATGAGAAAAGAACATGAAAGGCAGCGAGGGCCTTACTGGGACGGTAACTCGAGGCACGGTCAGCACCCAGCCGGGCCGAAGCGGACTGGCTGCAGAGCGGCCCCCACGCAACTACCTAGGGGAGACGAAGCAAAACACAATAGTAGAGATCGACCGTCACGCCCAGAAGTGCACACACGGACGAGCAAACAGGAGGCAACTGGCTCGCGGGCCGGCGGCGACGCAGGACCGACGGCACGCCCGGTGGCGACCAGGACGGGCGGGACAGCACAATAAGCTCCGCTGGCCGCGCAAGCGGTGGGAGGGTGACGTACAACGCCGAGCAGAACTGAAGGGACAACGGGGGGGGGAAAAACAGTTTACGGAGCGCAGCAGACGGACGAGAAATGACAAGACGAAGCGTCACAAGTAGCGAGGCAGGACCCAAGAGCGAAGGGCCCCGCCACCACGAGAGAGGCGGTAAGGGCGTTCGGCCGACGCAGGAAGAGAAGACCAAATAGAGTCTCCACTTGTGGCTAGGGGTAGGGGACGAACGAAGTGAGAACCGAAGGGGGAAAGAAATCAGCAGTCGAGGCGACCGCACCAGGCGGGCGCCGACGTCCAGACGCACTCGGGAGTGGGGACGGCAGGACGCGGGGAAGCCCACAGGCGAGACGGGTCCCACGAAGGGGGGGCGGAACGAGAAAAGCGGGGATCCGGACGACTCAGGCAGTACGACGGGAGACACCAGGCGCATCCACGAGCCACGCATTGCCGCCAGAGCGCGGAACCGCGCAATCACGGAGCACCCCGGGCAGACGCCGGCCCAGCCCAAGCGCTCGCCGAAAGGGGCGCGCCACAGACACGAGGACCGTACGCAGAGGCATGCCAAGGGGCCCAGACCACCCGGAAAGGCGCCATGGCCAGGATGAGGGCAACCCGAGCGGGTAAGGAGAGCCGCGCGGACGTAAGGCCCTGACGCCAAGCCGACTAGGACCAGAGAAGTACGTCGTCCAGGAACCCAAACAGCGCACGCGCAAGTAGGAAACAGGCCAGAAGGCGCAACCAGAAAAGCGAGAACTCAGAGACAGAGGGCCCGCTGCGCGACGGCGGTTCCCGCCGGCGGGACCTGGCGCACCTCGAAGGGGAGCAGCGGAGAGACAGGGCCGGGCTGCGCGACGAAGGAGGCCGGGAGCACGGGAGGAGGCAGCAGAGAAGCAGAGGCCAAACGCGTCGCGAACCTGACAGAAACGGGGACTAGAGTGAGAAACAAGAGACTGCCGAAGATCGGCGGAGAACGAACGGCACGCCGACCGCCGGACGAGGACCGAAGACAGACCGAGAACCGGCGTATCCAGGACCAGGACCCGTCGGCGCAGCAGCGAGGGACGAGAGCAGAAAGGAAGTCAACGAAGAAAAACAGACCGCCACCGCCGAGCAGCGGGGAGGGGCGCGGATTCGACCGCGACAAGACGCCCGCAAGGGGACGCCAGGCACGGCGCGAGACAGCGGAGACGCCTGCACGGGAGAACCAGAGCAAGCCGCGCCGCGAGGAATGAAAGCTGACAACAGAGAAAGCGGCGCCGAGAAAGGAGCGAACAGAGGAAGAGAGCGAACGGGCGACAAGGGTGCCGGAGCGATCGCCGGAAGGCGCCGAAGACTAAGAAAGCGGCAGAGAGGCGAGGGCGACGAGAGAAGCCACCGGCGGAAACCAGCACGACGCTGAAACCGGGTGCAAGCGGAAGAGCAGCAGCAGGCACACGGCGAAAAGCCGCAGGAAAGTCAGGGGGACGCCAGCCCGCGGGCGCACACTGAAGGTGGGGCCGGTGGGCACTAAACAACCGACGCCGAGACCGCGCCAGCAGCAGCAGCACGCGGCAGACAGTCCGCGGCCAGGGAGAAGGCAAGCGCCAAGGGGAACAGGGGAGGAGCAAGACGGCACCGGCGACGCAGAGGGCACAGCAAGGGGCGAGGAGAGCAGAGAGCCAGCGAAGGTGCGAAGGAGAGGACGAGGCGCTGGGCGAGAGCGGCGCCCCTGGCCGGGGGGTACACGGGAGGAGAGCAGTACGACGAGACCGGGCCGATCCGGCCGCCCCCGGGGAGAGGAACGGGCCCCACCTGTGGACCAAGTTGGCATAGGGGGCAGAGGCGGCCGGGCAAACTACACGAGGAGCCCAAAGGGGAGAGACTGCCTAGGGGCGCGCGAAAGGGCAGCACCGAAGGCCAAAAAGCGGGAGGGAACCCACAGAGCGACGCGGGCGCCAGAAAGAGCCCAATTGAAGCCACTGCGGAAGGGACACGGACCCAGGGAATAAGGCGCGAAAGGCGGCGCGACACCAAAGTGACGTGCGCGCGCGCCCAGGGCCGCGGACACGCAAGCCGCACCCAGAGAGGAGGGAGAAAAGAACGTCTCACAAACCGCCGGCACCTAGAGAGACCGCAGTGGCAAGAGCAAGCGGAAGCAGGCGCGAGGAAAGCGGGGAACGCAGGAGCAAGCGCCGAAAGGTCGAATGAGGACCCGGCGGACTCGCACGCGAACACGTGAGTTTCGGGAGGGCTGACACGGGGCGCTCGGTTTGAAGAAAACCGCGAGGGAATGCCAACGGCGGGCACCGCAACATAGCGGAGCGCCAGGAGCGCGCAAAAGACGGGAGGGCCGAGGACAAGCGAGAGCAGGGGCTGACAAAGGCGGGGAGACAGGGCGAGCACGGGAGCGACGGGGCGTCGCAAGCGCGACGAGAACCAGCGGGCCGCCCATCGGAGCCACGGCGCACGGAGACAAGAAAGACCGCCCGGAAGGCCCGAGCTCCGGGGGGCATGGCGGGAGGAGGAGGAAGGAGCGGCAAAGGACCCACGCAGTCGAGCGAGACGCGGCCGAGGGGGCGGCAGGCGGGCCTAGCGGACAGGCGGCGACAACACGTCGCCCGCAAAAGAAGCCCGACCTGGGACGACACTGGAACAGAAAAGGCGGCGCAGCAGGTCGGACCAAAAGAACCCAGACGAAAAAGAGACGATAGCTCAGCAGGGAAGCAAAGCACAAAGAGCCAAGACACGGAGAGAGAGAAGGGACAGAGCCAAGAGGCAGTACGGGACAGCGGACCGTAGGCGAGCAGCCAAGGCCGCGGAGCAAGGGCCAGAACGAGCGGACAGGGGGGAACGGAGGCCCCGCCGGGACAGCAGGCCAGAGAACGGGGCCAAGAGACGGGGCGAAGAGGGAGGCAGGCCGTACCGTCGGCTAGCGAGGGGCAAGAAAGCGGCGGGGGGGCAGGGGTCTGACCGCCCGCGAAGCGGGAACGGCCAAGACGCCTTAACCGGAGCGTTACCGAAAAAAACGGGGGGGCGCACCTGAATCAGCGAGAGGAGAGACCCGCGCACCGCACGGGAGGCCGCGCTAACCGAGAGGACCGCGGGGACGAGAGATGGGCGCGGGCCCGCGTAGGAGCGAAGCACTGAACGACAGAGCGGCAGAGGGAGAAGAGCGCAACACCCCGTAGGCGCTCCGATCCACCAGCGAAGAGAGGGTGAGGGAGGAGCGGAGAGCAGAGAGAGCAAAGCGGAGAGGTCTTACTGGGCTCCCGAGAGTGAACCTCAGCATGCGAGCTCGCAACCAGCCGTACGGGCACATAAAGTAAAGGCGCAAGGCACGAACACAGCGGGGAACGCGGCGCAACGGGGGTACCGAGGGCACGACGCAGGACGCAGGGCATGCCACACGGGAGCGGCCCAAGAGACGCGGACAGGGCCCGAAAACAACAGGCCAAGCAATGCCGCGACCCGGGGCACTAAGCACGGCCGGAGAGGAGCAAAACGGATGGCCCGAGAGGCAAAACGGAACGAATGGGGCGCGGCGAGAGAGGGCACAAAGGAACAGGGAAGCGAGAAGCGCGCGGGCAAAGCCAGAGACGGTCGGACGCGACAGGAGTGGGGGGGACAAACGGCCAGAGGAGCAGCTTGCAGAGGCGGGAGCCACGGCGCACAGAACGGGGGGACGGCGGCGGCGGCGGGAACCGGACGACACGGCGAAGCCAGGGGGGACGACTAGGCGCGCACAAAGCACCGAGAAAAAAGGGATGAACGAAAAGAGGCACCAAAAACGAGCGACGCGAGCGCGGGACCGGAGCGCACCCGATGAACCAACCAGGATCCGGGGGGGCGGGTGGGGGGAGAGAGAGGCAAGGAGAGCGCGCCGCCAAGAGGCCACCCGTGAGGAGAAGGGAACGAGGCGACAAGGGCAGGAGGCGGACGCCCCCCGAGAGCGGCCCCCCCCCCCCCCACCAACCCTACCGACGGCACGTACGGCGGGAGAGCGAGGGAGGGAGCGCAGGGCAAACGGAAGTTCGCCATGAAGCAGCAACCAGAGACGCGAAAGACGAGCGGAGGTAACCAACCCAGAAGACCAGAATGGAGAAGCGAAGCCTCACACAAGGAAGAAGGCGGGAGCTGCGAGAAAGCCAGGGCAGGAGGGGGGACAAAGGGCCAGCCGCCGACGGGATGCAACGCAGAGTGGGAGGGACAAAGGACGAGAACCAGGGCAAGGACACCAAGAGCAGGAGCCACCGGACCGCCACCCAGAGAACGCCCGCGGGGCTAGATGCACATCCGAGGACGAAGGAGCCCGACACGCGGCGAGTACAGCGGCCGAGAGGGCGCGGGCGCAGCGACGGAACGAGGGCCGAGACCGACGGAAAAATCGAGGCGCAAGGCCCGGTCACGCGCACGACGGGCACAAGCCTGAAAACGAGCACCGGCGCGCACTACCTCATAGAGCGAACACAAGAAAAACCTCCGGTCCGCAGGAGGACAGGCACACAAGGGGACACAGGGGAAGAGAGCGTGACAACGAGCGCATCGGCGCGACGCCGAGCACAGGGAACAAGGGGTGGGATAGAAGGAAGCAAGAAGCACAAAGCAAGGGTGAAGAAACCGAAACGCCGACCGCGCGAACGGCGACAAACGGGATCGACGGAGGGAAACGAGCAGCGGCGAAGTCTTTTCAGCGCCGAGAGGGACGCGAGAAGGAACAGCAAGAGGGAGCAAAAAGACGGCAGACCCCACCAGGAGAAGAAGGGGCGACGATCGGCGAGGGGACCAGCCAAGGGACTCGGAGAGGTCAACACAGGAGGAAGAGGATGGGGAGAGCCCCAAGGACGGTGCGGCAGAGCCGAACAGAGAGGCGCCGGCGCCAGACTGTTCGACGACAGCGGAGGAAAGAAACCGGAAAGGGCGCCGACAGGAAGATCAGACGGAACAAGGGAAAGGCTGATGACACGTGCGAGACGGGAGCCCGAGACGGCAAGCAGGCAGAGAGGAGAGCGGGTCAGAGGGACCAACAGAGATGAGGGTGGGGGGGTTCGAGAAACCGGGGGGCAAAGGCCGGAGGCGCCAGAGGGTAAAGAGAGGGCGAATGCAACTGCGGACGGGACAGGGGAGCGCGGTGATGGCAGTCGCCAGCGGGTCGCCAGGAGAAGAAAGACGACGGCGGCGGCGGCGGGCCGACGTCCGGGCGAAGTACGGGACACGCGAGGTCACACCGAGAACTAGGGAGGAGAAGTAAGGAACTAGAGGGAAGAGGAGGGGGCGGACGGAAGCAGCAGGAATAGACCGGACAGCAGATGCGCAGCACGGAGAAACCGGGAGAAATCGAGGGATGACGTAAGAGGCAGGCCACAAAAACAAGAGGGACCAGGGAAACCTAGGCTGGAAGGAGAACCGGACCAGCAGCGGACAGCACATCGGCAGGCCAGCGCGCGAACGTCGCAGGAGACACGAAGGCAGCCGATCGGCAAGCAGCGGAAAGGAGGAGCGCAAGGAAGGACGGATAGGGGGGCAGAACCAAGAACGAGACGCCAGGGAAGCACGCGCGCAATGCGAGCCCACCTTGCCCCGGCGCCCGCCGGCGGTCTCGCACGCCGTCCCTCTCCCTTCCCTCCCTTCTTCCCTTTTCCCCTTCTCCCTCCCTTCCTTCTCCCTTTTCTTCCTTCCCTATTGCCTTTATCCTCTGTTTTCTCTCCCCCTCCCTCCTTCTTCTCTCCCCCCTTTCTTCCCTTTACTCCCTTCTTTTCTACACCCCTGTGTCTGCAGTCGACAGGTCTGCGTGGTCTCTAGTTTTTATAGTTTGTCCCATTGTTTTATTCTAGGGAGCGGGCGTGGCAGATAGACGCCCTTATTGTCTATTTGCGCTTGCAGCACGGCGCATTCCCTGCTGTCTCCACTTCTAACGTCATACCACTCCTGTCATCCCCTGCTCCACAGGAGTGATTGCATCCACGCGGGCGTGGGACGTAAAGCTAGTCTCGCTGTAAGATACGCCGAGTTTTTCATTTCATGTATCGCTGTACTGTACATATTTACTCAGCCCGCCCTGCTCCCCGCGGCCCAAACAAAGCGACTCGTCTCCCTCCCGCCCCACACACGACGACGATTTTGGGGTTTTCTACCTGAGCGAGCGAGATGGGTATGTAGGTGGAGATGAAAACAGAAGCGCGAGTAAGAGAGAAAGACAGAGACAGTGAGTGAAGGGGAGTTGTCCAAAGAGGGCACGTGTTTGCTCTGTCAACACGAGACTGAACGCGGCGAACGGTGCCCCCTCCCCCAGCCACCCCCAGCCCCTCCGCGCTATCGCATTCCATCAGGGAGATGGGAGGGGCGAGGCGGGGTCTGTCAAATCCCTCTGTTTTCTCACACAGTGTGGAGGGATATCGCCCCCTAAACCTCGTCCGCCCAGCCGAGCCCAGGCCAGGAGCGCTCGCTCGCGTCCAAGCCCCTGCCTGCCTGCCTGCCTGCCTGCCTGCCTGCCTGCCTGCCTGCCTGCCTGCCTGCCTGCCTGCCTGCCTGCGCACTATAGCAGTACCCTGCTCGAGAGAATAATGTTAAGAAAACAAGTTAGAACTGTAACGCTGTGTTGTTGTGAGGAAGAACTGAGTTGGACAGGAGAGAGCATATATATCATATATCCCAAAACACGAGTGAATTTTGCAAAGGTTTAGTGGAGTTTAGGAAGTAGTGTGAGACCGATGGGGAAACAACTGTATGAAATTTGTGTACACCTCGCAATTCATAAAGATTCAGACAAATGTAGAAAAATTAGAGAATAAAAATCAGGAAAATTCGCCAAAAATTAGGACACGATCAATCAAAATTACCAAAATAAATAAATAAAATTTGTTGACTAAAATTCAGAGTTGTTTCCCCCTCGTGTGAGACTTGGTGTTGTTCTCGCAGTGTGGAGTGCCCTCTCTCCGTCAGCCCGCTCCGCCCCGCTCCGCCCCGTTCCGCCCCGGCCTCGACGCGTCCCAGGACGGCCTAATGCCACAACTGCACCCCTTCATCGCCTGATAGTGGTAAACGGTGTCATCCCCGCCCCCGACCGCACCCCGGCGGCCCCGGCCTCTGCCTCGACGCCGACCCCGGCCTCCCCCCGGCTCACCCCCTCCCTCCGGTCGCAATGTACTCGCGCCGTGTCCATCACGACTCCTATCCTCCCGAAGAAGGAGACTAAGAAGAAGTGCGGAAGGGGAGGAAGCCTATGGCGAGCAGCGGGAGGGCGGTGGGAAAAGGGAAACTGCGCGAGGTGCTGCAGGGATGCTCTTATTGTCGAGAGGAGAAGGGAAACGGAATGGCGACGCATTTATATTTTTGACGGGGCGGGGTGGGGCGGGGGATGGTGCGTAAGAGGCCGCGGCCGCGCGGCGCGGAAGCGGCGGCGGGGACCGCGCGGGAGAATATTCTCTTCCCCTTCACCATTCTCTCTTTCTTTTTCTCTCTTTCCTGTCTGCTCGTTCCCTTTCTCCTTCACACTCACTTACACTGGCACAACCACACACACGCAGAACACTTTACTATACTCTACTATAGTAGAGCGAGAGGAAGCGCGCGGCGCGCGGCGCCGGTGTGGCTGGAGCTGTGCGACGGCAGACGTCCGCAGGCAGGCATTAATACGGTCCCCCTCCCCTGCTCACCCTGGACGTGGTCGCGCTCGGTAGGACAATCATAGGCCGCGAGCTGCAGAGACAGGACAAAGGGAGATCACTCATACAATATGTGTACAACGATCTAAAAAAAATGTTTTAATATTCCCTTTGATTTCTCAAGAAAAATTTCCCTGTTTGATAAATTTTTATCTTTTTCCCCTTATTTCTGGCTGTTTTCAATTTTTATTTCAGTTTTTTGTTCATTTGTTCTCGATTTTTCGGATTCTTCTGTTTTTTCTTCCCCCATATTTCAAATGATTTTTTGGGGGCCGTACAGGTACAGTGATTATTCGAAGTGGGCCCCTCCTCGGAGAGGAACTCCGTCAGAAATTTCGTACGCGGCGATCATGTTGGCGACGGCGGGCCTGAAAGTTGAGCTATCGCGTGGGGAGCGGGCAAGTGGATGTGGATACACCCGTGGAGCACCGTCTGCGACCGGGAGGGGAGGGGCGCATCTGCAGCGCTGGCATCCGCCTGCTGCCGCTCCTGCAGGTGGCTCTTAAGTGCAAGTTGGGCCCTCGGCTGCAGAAGTGCGCGCGGGCGCCGTGAAATGGATGGAGCGGACCAACTACTGCGTCCTCTGCGAAAAATAATTTCGCTAAATTTTACCTGGCTAGACACTACGGATGAAAAATTTCCCATTAAAATGCGTATGTTTAGAAAAAACGACGTAAAGGCCTCTTTCTTCATTTAATTTGATATGAAAGGTGTAGGCTGGCAGGTGCGGAAGGAGCTGAGTGCAGCAGCAGGTGCGCGGGGCCGGGCGGGGCGAGGTGCTAGAGTTTGTATGGAAGCGCCTCACACGCACTAAACGGAAAACTCGTGTTTCAGCATAAATGAGTTAGGCCTCCAGTAAACATGCTCCCCGCTGTCTCACGCCGGGGCGTTGTTGAATCCCCCGGAGTAGCACAGCACGTTTCTGAGATTTGAGGGCTTGTATTTTGTGTTTTTTTTTCTCTTTATGGTTTTCGTTCCTGCCTCGCAACGCTTTTTTTATATTGTTTTTTTTTTTAATTATTTTTTTTTAAAAAAAAAGGTTGTTCGCAAATTGGCTGAAACGGGTCTTTACTAAACGCGCCCGCTCCTTTCGTGTCATTTAAATAATTAAGTCGCATGCCGGGGACGCGGGTTTTATTAATGAATATGTACTGGCAGCTATTTTGCCGAGACTTTGTAAAATCTGGGCCAGCTGCTCTCCTTCCTTCAGCAGCCGTTCTGACATTCCTTGGAAACGTTTCGCCCTGCTCTTTATGCAGACCGGGCTCGGCTCGGCAGAGCCGGAGGTGCGCCTGTACAGCGCCTTTTAATAGTCCTTCTTACTCCCCCTCCCCTCCCCTGCCTCCCCCCCACCCCCCGCCCGCCCCGGGTTCCACTTCGCGCGCTCTCTGTCTCCGATTATCTCGTGATTTGAATCGTGAATGAAGGCGAGGGCCCTAAACTACTTCGGAAAGTGCAAAATCCAATTATAGTTGGTAAGCAAAATTCATGGCGCTGGCGGACTCATCGTCCCGGAGTGGCGGCGCAGGAAACATGAGGCGCTCGCATCTGACCAGGTGCGTAGCCGAGCCGAGCCGAGCCGAGCCGAGCCAAGCCGAGCGCGACAAAGTTTTGCCCTTTTTCGAACAAAATTTGCGTATCCTTGCACAACGGCATAACAAGGTCGTGCATTAAAGTTAGAGCGAAACGCGCGCGCCCGCTAAAGGGTTGGGGTGGAGTAGTGGCCGCGGTACACGTTACATACTGAAAGAATCGCGCATTTTGTGAAAGAAGCACCAAAATTTGCAGAGTCGTTCTTAAAGGTATAAGGAACAATTCTGTCCGAAGGCCTTTTGAGATTTTCGAACCGTTCAGCCTGTACCGTTCAATTCGTACAACTTGAACACAATGGCATAAGTAGCAGTAACGCAAACCCTAATTAAGCTAACAAAAGGCGTGGGATATGTAAACTACCTAATTTGATGGTGCCCAACACGATGAAAAGGTCGGTTGGGCGATTTGAACACTTTTGAACACTTCTTTGAACGTTTTTGTACATTTTTGAACGCTGTCATGCCTCGCGGCAGAAACCCCGTAATTTTGACCGTTTAAGCAGGGTTTTTTTACATCCTAAAATTCTGAAAGGCTAGAGGGTTGTATAGGACCATCTCCCTAGCGTGTACAATTCCGTTCCGAACACTGACTTGAACACTGAGTTGAACAAAATAAATTGTTTTCGAAGCTAGGTATCAGACACGTCGATTCCATGTGAAACGGGTACGCTAGTGACGAATCTGGACACAGAAACAAGGTTTCTACACTCTGGAACACTTTCCGCTACGTTCCGAACACTGACTGGAACACTGAGTAGAACAACATTATTTGTTTTCGAAGCTAGGTATCAGATACGTCGATTCCATGTGAAAGGAGCCCGCTAGTAACGAATCTGGACACAGAAACAAGGTTTCTCCACTCTGGAACACTTACCGCTCCGTTCCGAACTCTGACTGGAACACTGAGTTGAACAAAATATACTGCTTAAAAACCCAGATATTAGACACGAGGGATCCACCAATGACGAATTTGGACACAAAAACGATGTTTGTCTACTCAAGAACTCTTACCGAACTGTTCTGGGCACTAGTTGGATCAATGATATTTTTCTTTAAATCTTGAACCTGAAATAGTTTTTTTTTTTTTAATTTAAAAGGGTATATGGAGCTTCCTAAATTTGTACAATATCCTGTAAAATGTTCCAAGTAAGTGTTCCTGTAAAATGTTCCAGCCTAGATCCGTGTGAATCCGTTCTCGTCCAGCTGAGGGTCATCAATGGCTTGATCTTGTGCATCTCTGCGGAAATAAGAGTCACGTCTATCAGTTGTACGTTCTATAAATGTAGAATTTATATGGTCTATGTTTGTCTTATGTGACTGGTGGCTCGGCGCAGTTCCCTTTGCATCAGCAATCAATTTTGCAGACAGTGCCCGTTATCTTACAGGGGCACCTCGATGCTGCGCACTGTTTTTTACAGTGACATTTTTGTTTTAGTTGACACTTCTCCCACACATCTGGCAGTGTAGTCCAAAGCGGCTCCATTTTCTCACCAACCCTCTTCCATCCCCAGACCTTTACGACGGTGTGAAAACCCTAAATATGACACCAGCAAGCAAAGAAGCTCTTCGACAGCACTCTCTTCGTGCAGCATACCAGGCAGGTCAGGTTTGGGGTCCAGCTCATTTACCCCAGGGCTCCCCTGATGACCCAACAAAATGGGGATCCAGTGGGGAAACAGTGCGCAGCATCGAGGTGCCCCTGTAAGATAACGGGCACTGTCTGAAAAATTGATTGCTGATGCAAAGGGAACTGCGCCGAGCCACCAGTCACATAAGACAAACATAGACCATATAAATTCTACATTTATAGAACGTACAACTGATAGACGTGACTCTTATTTCCGCAGAGATGCACAAGATCAAGCCATTGATGACCCTCAGCTGGACAAGAACGGATTCACACGGATCTAGGCTGGAACATTTTACAGGAACACTTACTTGGAACATTTTACAGGATATTGTACAAATTTAGGAAGCTCCATATACCCTTTTAAATTAACTATTTTAGGTTCAAGATTTAAAGAAAAATATCATTGATCCAACTAGTGCCCAGAACAGTTCGGTAAGAGTTCTCGAGTAGACAAACATCGTTTTTGTGTCCAAATTCGTCATTGGTGGACCCCTCGTGTCTAATATCTGGGTTTTTAAGCAGTATATTTTGTTCAACTCAGTGTTCCAGTCAGAGTTCGGAACGGAGCGGTAAGTGTTCCAGAGTGGAGAAACCTTGTTTCTGTGTCCAGATTCGTTACTAGCGGGCTCCTTTCACACGGAATCGACGTATCTGATACCTAGCTTCGAAAACAAATAATTTTGTTCAACTCAGTGTTCCAGTCAGAGTTCGGAACGGAGCGGTAAGTGTTCCAGAGTGGAGAAACCTTGTTTCTGTGTCCAGATTCGTTACTAGCGGGCTCCTTTCACATGGAATCGACGTATCTGATACCTAGCTTCGAAAACAAATAATGTTGTTCAACCCAGTGTTCCAGTCAGTGTTCGGAACGTAGCGGAAAGTGTTCCAGAGTGTAGAAACCTTGTTTCTGTGTCCAGATTCGTCACTAGCGTACCCGTTTCACATGGAATCGACGTGTCTGATACCTAGCTTCGAAAACAATTTATTTTGTTCAACTCAGTGTTCAAGTCAGTGTTC
This sequence comes from Frankliniella fusca, assembly GCA_029379305.1. Lineage (NCBI taxonomy): Eukaryota > Metazoa > Arthropoda > Insecta > Thysanoptera > Thripidae > Frankliniella > Frankliniella fusca. The sequence goes on along the minus strand of JAHWGI010000310.1, from coordinate 681,412 downwards.
GGAACGGAATTGTACACGCTAGGGAGATGGTCCTATACAACCCTCTAGCCTTTCAGAATTTTAGGATGTAAAAAAACCCTGCTTAAACGGTCAAAATTACGGGGTTTCTGCTGCGAGGCATGACAGCGTTCAAAAATGTACAAAACGTTCAAAGAAGTGTTCAAAAGTGTTCAAATCGCCCAACCGACCTTTTCATCGTGTTGGGCACCATCAAATTAGGTAGTTTACATATCCCACGCCTTTTGTTAGCTTAATTAGGGTCTGCGTTACTGCTACTTATGCCATTGTGTTCAAGTTGTACGAATTGAACGGTACAGGCTGAACGGTTCGAAAATCTCAAAAGGCCTTCGGACAGAATTGTTCCTTATACCTTTAAGGACGTCTCTGCAAATTTTGGTGCTTCTTTCACAAAATGCGCGATTTTTTCACGTACCTCGGCCACTAGAGGGGAGGAGGTGAGAGGACGATTATTGGGAGGAGGAGGGAGAGTGAGGAGAGAGACGGAGGGAGAGAGAGGGGAGGAGAGCGTGTCCTCGGCGCCACTCCATTAGTCTAATCGAGCAGCGCGGAGCAGTCGATCTGTTTGTGGCTCAGCTCGCTGCGAGACGAGGCGAGGCGGGCGCACTGCACAGCGAGGTGATTCCGACCACCGTTTTGAAGCGTCCTCTCTCTTGCCCCTTTTGTGCGTGCCCCATGAGTGCGACCAGCGGGTGGAAACTCTGTCGTCAAAATAGTCATGCAGAGATGTTCTGGACGCTCTAGATCTCAGAAACCATAAGTGATAGGCGAAAACCGGGCTCATACCTGGAATCTTCATGAAATTTCACGTGGCGTAGGCCACCTATAGTACTGCTGGTTACAGAATTAGTCGGTCATTTTGCCATAAGGAAGTAGAAAATAGGACTAGAAAACGCTTTGTTCGAAACGTTGCATTGTTTTCTTGTGTTTCTTAATGCAAGAGAACGCCAAGGGGTAACTAACTCGACTATTCACGGTTCACGAACTTATTAATACTTGATATTCAGACAATATTTGCAACTATTCAAAGAGTATTCAAAATATTCAAGAATATTCGTGGTATTCACTAGTATTCGCAATATTCACTCATATTTAACAATATTTCCAACTATTTCATGGATATTCATCAATATTTATGGATATTCATTAGTATTCATCAATATTTATCTGTATTCAGCCATATTTACACCTATTCAGCCATATTCAACATAGATGCATGCAGTCGGTGCACGCACTCAACATGTCGACCTCCCCACACACAAAAGCAAAATCTGAGATGAAAATGGCACAACTTCCCATTTTTCCATTTAATGAGACATTTCTCCAAATATTGATTATTTATTAAAGACCGAGTCACCTACTTGTCACTAAATTCATTTTGTGTTTACTTTTGCTCTTGTTTTTCTGTTACGTTGGTTGTCGTGCGATTGATTCCCAGCTAATGGCTACGTTTGAATACTCTGGTTAAACGTAAGGCGTGCAAGGAGCAATCCGCACACACCAGCGCACAAAGTGTTGAAGTCTTGTGTGATTGGTATGAGCTTGGTGAGTTAGGAGAGCTGACAAAGAGTAATGAAGCGAAAGGATTTTATCTCCTCCAAAAATACTACAAAACTGGTAGCAATCCCTTGCGATCTGATGGCACCTTATGCGTTGACCTAAAAACAATGTCTTCATTGTAATTGTTGGATGTGATAAATAGGTATATGACCTAAAAACTATGTCTTTATTGTAATTGTTGGATGTGATAAATAGGTATAAAATCCAACTTTCCATGGGGAAGCCCCAGAAAATACACGCACATCTGATCCAAATTATTCTCTCAATTACATGATTAAATAGGATTTTTAGTAAATTATTGTGAATGATTTCTATTTATTCCAAATTATTGGAAATTAACTTGCAATAATGCATAATAATCACAATTATTTCAATTATTTTTTTAAACTTTTCAGAAACAAATTTTGCTCTGAAATTGAAAGGGTGGCGTGAAAACATAGAAAATTTTTGCGGCAGTAAACCTCCCGAAGGAGGTTGCGGTTCCCGCCAGGCACAGGGCTTTTACCCCCTGTGGCAGCCAACTGCTTCGGTGTTCCATGGGAACCGGCGCTTTGCTGACTGCGATCCTATCGCGCAATTCGACAGATTTGATCCCCGTACCACCATTGGCCTACCCCTAGAGGTACGAGCGGTGTCAAGGGCGTTAGACTTCCTGATCCCAGTTTCAGAGGCCTTACCTCAGAGGGGTACGCGGGATTCGAACCCACAACCCCGAGTGCCGACACGTAGCCAGAACAGGAAGCGACCCAACGCCCAGAGCCACCGAGCCAACGGCGGTGAGACGTGTTTAATTTCTATTTGACCTGCCATCCAGCTGGGGCCAAAGGAAATGCCAAGCGCGAAAAACACTTTTCCGAGCGGGAGTCGAACTTCGGATTACTCGGTTCAGTGTTGCGCGCTCTACCAATTGAGCCACGACGCCACGATGACTGTACAGTGCGACGGGTTCGAGCCGTATTTGCCGCGTATCCTGCAGCCTCCAGCCAGGAGGACAGGGCAAATACAACTCGAACCCGTCGCGCTGTACAGTCATCGTGGCGTCGTGGCTCAGTTGGTAGAGCGCGCAACACCGAACCGAGTGGTCCGAAGTTCGACTCCCACTCGGGAAAGTGTTTTTCGCGCTTGGCGTTTCCTTTGGCCGCTGCTGGATGGCAGGTCAAGTAGAAATTAAACACGTCTCACCGCCGTTGGCTCGGTGGCTCTGGGCGTTGGGTCGCTTCCTGTTCTGGCTACGTGTCGGCACTCGGGGTTGTGGGTTCGAATCCCGCGTACCCCTCTGAGGTAAGGCCTCTGAAACTGGGATCAGGAAGTCTAACGCCCTTGACACCGCTCGTACCTCTAGGGGTAGGCCAATGGTGGTACGGGGATCAAATCTGTCGAATTGCGCGATAGGATCGCAGTCAGCAAAGCGCCGGTTCCCATGGAACACCGAAGCAGTTGGCTGCCACAGGGGGTAAAAGCCCTGTGCCTGGCGGGAACCGCAACCTCCTTCGGGAGGTTTACTGCCGCAAAAATTTTCTATGTTTTCACGCCACCCTTTCAATTTCAGAGCAAAATTTGTTTCTGAAAAGTTTTTAAAAAATAATTGAAATATTTGTGATTGTTTTGCATTATTGCAAGTTAATTTCCAATAATTTGGAATAAATAGAAATCATTCACAATAATTTACTAAAAATCCTATTTAATCATGTAATTGAGAGAATAATTTGGATCAGATGTGCGTGTATTTTCTGAGGTCACCCCCTTTCCATTTGTTTACCCAAATGAATTAAAAAAAACACGAATATTTACAAATATTCACGAGTATTCACGAGTATTCACCCATATTCAAAAATATTAACTCATATTCAAAAATATTCACCTATATTCGCCCATATTCAAAAATATTCACCCATATTCAATTGAATATTAAATATTCATATATTCAGTTGTATTCAAAGTATTCACTTGGTGAATATATTCACAGTACACGAAAATCCCGAGTTGGTTACCCCTTGGAGAACGCGACCATGCAGGTTAATTCCGAGGTCATATTCTGAATCCTGTAGAAACTTTCTGTGCAAACAAACTTGTCATGAAGTCTTCAACACTATAGCATCATAGTGCGCCGTCGCCTTGTAACTGAGACCAGGGCTACATAAAGTTAAGGAGATTAATTAACATGCAGTTAACAGTGTAACAGTTAACGGGTGTATCAGCGCCCTCCAGGCGCCTGATTAGGGCAGGGGCGCGTCAAAATAAAAGCCGTGTGCGTGATTAATAATATTAACCACATTACTCAAGTGTATAGACCCTCTTTCTTCGAAACCCTATAAGTGAAATGCACACAGAATAACACGCTGAATTCATATCTTTTTAATTGATGTCTCAGTTTTTTCACATTAAGGTAAAGCGAAAATGTCGATCATGGTTTCAAAGCGTTTCCTTGTCCTATTTTCTACTTTCTTATGGCAAAATGACCGACTACTTTTGTAACCAGCGGCACTAGGGGTAGCCTATACGACGTGAAATTTCATGAGGATTCCAAATATGCCCCCGGTTTTCGCCTATCACTTATGGTTTTTAAAATCTGGAGCGTACAAAACATCACTGCATGCCTATTTTGACGACAGAGTTTCCACCAGCTGGTGCGACAAGGAAAGAGCGACGAAACCAGAGTGCGGAATCACTCCACTCCACTCCACAGGCCGGGCAGGTGCCAACGCCGCCTCCGCTGTCCCCGCGGCGGAGCTACCCCATGACGCGCCGCCCCACCCCGCGCTACCCCACGCCTCTCTATATCCTATCGGTACGGGCCGGAGGGAGGGCTGCCCGCCTGGTCGGGCGGGGCGGGGCGGGGCGGGGCGGGGCGGGGCGAGGCGGCCTCGCCGGGGCTTCATGGTTTATAGCAGGAGTCTCCAGCTGGAAGCGAAGCGCCAGCCCATGAAAAATTCGCCGGGCCGCGCCTGTACTGACGCGCCCTGCCCCGCCCCGCCTCGCCCCGCCTCACCCCACCTCACCCCACCCCGCCCCACCCCGTCCCGCCCCTCTCAGACATGAGTTAGTGGTGCTGTCTGTATAAATCGCGCGTGACTGGACTACCGCTTGTTACGTTCGCCCGGCCCCATCTTTACGACTGACTCGCTGAGGATGAAAACGCTTATTCTATGCTTCTTGTTGTTTTTCTTTTTCGCCCTTCCGCTGCGCTCCGAGCCGTTACTCCAGACGGGCGGCGCGGCGGGGTGGGTTACAGGTCGGAGAAAAAGTGCAGGCACGCCGACAATTTCATACTATGCGATGCGAGCCGCGAACAGTGAAAGCTAATGCACCGTCAGGTTCTGTAGATGGGCGTTTTTTAATCAATTTTGTGATAGGATGGTTTGAAAATGTCAGGAAAAACCTTTATTTTCGTCAGGAATTTGTCAGGAAAAATGTTAGGAAAATCGACAATTCCAATTCTGTAGCAACCCTGTGAAATGAAAACTGACACCGCACTGAGAACAATACTCGTTCTACTACTTGCAAGTAAGTGGAGATGGGTGGTGAAGAACGAGTAAAAAGTTCATTGTTGGAATAAATATCTGCATTTCCGGTTTGGAACAGCATAAGAATCATGCCTGCTAGGTATTGTGAGATCTGAGATGTAAGTGGAATCAGTTAACGGTTACACGGTTACACTCGACTGAGAACAAAACTCGTTCTTTTCACCACTCACACTGCAAAACCTACAGTCAACTTAGTAAATTGTTCCTAAAGTGTACTTTAAGGCACGCATTAGGAAATGCATGCCTGCTATGGTATGCACTTGGAAGTGCATGCCTGCCATGGCATAATGTAAGGTAAGTACACACTTCTAATTGCATACCATGGCAGGCATGCACCTAGCTCCTAATGCATACTTTGGCAGGCATGCATTTCCTAATGCGTGCTTTGAAGTACACATTAAGAACATAGAACTAAGTTGATTGTTTGGTTTGTAGTGCAGAAGAGAGGTGGTGGAAAAGAACGAGCAGAAAAAAAAAATCACCAAAATTAACTGTGCAGTGCGGAATAGGGACCGCAACGGACCAAACCAATATCCACCGCCACTTTGCAGTTCCAGTTTTTCACCCAACTTTGCTCGAACGCGCCGTATACAAGGGAGAGGAGTTATCAGCCGTGTGTTAGGCGCCACCAGGGATAGGGGTGGAGGGAGGGGGGGATATAAGCAGAGGGGGTACGAGGGCCGGGATGGTTGGAGCCGGGGAGTAAGTGGAGGGCCCCTCGTAAAACGCGTGTTTTTAATAAAGCTGATGGACCGGGCGAATGGGCGTGTCGAGGCGTCCCTCCCGCAGGGACGCCCCGCCCCGCCCCGCCCCACCCCACCGGCCCTAAAGGAGTGCGTATAAGGTACCCGGGGAGTCATAACCAGTCAAGATGATGGCGATGGTGATCGTCAGCGCCGTGATGATCAGATCGCGCTGCAGCGGCTCATGGAGTTACGAGACAGTTTCGCTGCAAAACGTAAACGTAGCCAATCAACTTCGCCATCGTATCACGAGTGGTCGAGGTACCGCTGGTCGTTGTTTCAACTCCATATTATTATATTTTGAGGGAGGGGGCAGGGAGGGGGCGAGGGGAGCGAACAACTCTGAATTTTGGTGCTCAGATTTTGTGAAATTTTGTAAATTTGACTTCTAGAAGAATTTGTTGCAATTTTTGCTTGAATTTTTCCTAAATCTTTGTCCATTTTCCAGAATTTTCCAGACTTTTTCTTTAACTTTCTCTGAACTTTGTGTTTTTTTTTATAAATTTCTGATTTGTTTCGAACTTTTCTGAATTTCGAGGTGTTAAAAAATTGAAGAGTTATTTTTCTCCGGGGGGGGGGGGGGAATTTTCACGAGATCACTTCGATCTATTGAAATTTATTTTTCACTCCTTTTCCCCCTACCCCAAACAATCGTGTGCTGGCTCAAGAAGATAAACCCCCTCTGAATGAACAGGAGGATCTACTCAGAATAACTAAATTTCGGGTGTATGACAGACCCTTTCAAGCACGTGGGCAGCGTGGTTGGTGTGGGAGAGGCTCGAAGGTCGGCGCCTAAAGTTAGAGGAGAGGGGATGTATAGACCTGCGAGAGAGAGAGACTGACCCGACCCGACTCGTTTGTTTGTTTTGCAGACATGTGCCCCAGCATATGGGACGGCTGGATGTGCTGGCCGGACACCCTCGCCGGCACCTCGGCCTACCAGCCCTGCCCCAAGTTCGTGTTCGGCTTCGACCCCATGTGTGAGTATTTCTCATGAGTTTTTCGAGAAGTTCTCCTCGGCAGCAGCAGCAGCAGCAGCAGCAGCGAGTAGCAGTTGGTGAAAAGTGTCTCCCGAGAGAGAGAGAGAGAGAGAGAGAGAGAGAGAGAGAGAGAGAGAGAGAGAGAGAGAGAGAGAGAGAGAGAGAGAGTGTCTTTCCCCCGCGAGAAGCATCTCGAGCAGTGTCTCCGGAGGAGGGGGAGAGGGGTGTGGTCGCGGTGGCACAGCTCGCGGCATGCAGGAAGAGGGGGGGGGGTAGTAGATCTAACCGGGCTGGAGGTGGCGCTAATCAAAGGATTTGCGGTCCGGGTGGCTCAGCAGCTTCCGGCCCTGACTGTGTACCGCGCGGTGAGGTGGGGCGCGAGGCGAAACCTCTTATTGGCTCCATAAAATCAACAACGTCTGCCATGACTCAAGGCCGCCGTGCCGTGCCGTGCCGCGCCGTGCGTCCCGCCCTCCGCCTCTCACGCCTCAGGCCAAGTGCAAAAGCCCAGTCAGGGCTGGAGGGTGGGGGCGGGGCGGGGCGGGGCGGGGCGGGGCGGGGCGGGGCGGGGCGGGGCGGGGCGGGGCGGGGCGGGGTCATCACGGGGGTGTGGGAAAGCCAATTCTTCAGCAGCTCGACGGGCCGAGATGTGCTGCCGCGGGGCTGGCGGCGCGGGCGGCGGGCGGCGGCCGGCAGGGGGAGGGCATTGTCTGGTGCAAGGTCGAGCCTGGCCGACGCGGCCGACATCGGCGGCGCCTCGCCTTCGTCGTCTCGGTGGCGGGGCGGGGTGGGGTGGGGCGAGGCGGGGCGGGGCCCGGGCATTGCGGGGCGTGCGTGGGCGACGTAGGGCGTGGCCGGGGTCGGGCTCGCAGGCTGACAACACCAGGGTCCGTGATTTCGCACGTACCCGGGGCGTGTAGACTAGCAGCACAGCACCGCTCGGCCCTCAATAACAACTCGCGTCGCACGACAGGCACAGAGAGCAGGAAGGCGATGAAGCTTGCCGAGCTGGGCGAGGGGTGTGCACGGTCTGATTTCGAAGATCGCTCGCGTACCTCTGTCCTTGTCGCACTCATAGTGCACCGCCATCGGTGCGACCAGGACGAGGGACAAGAGCAATGTTCGGAATCAGGCGATTCGGCGCGGTTGGTATATGCCTCCGAGGTAGTGTTTCCAATCGGTCGGATTCTGGCTGTAACCGACCGATTGGAAACACTACTCCGAGGGGTGTTTCCTCCAATAGGTGTATTTCCTTAAGATAAATCACTAAAAACTCAAAACAAATAAAGAAAAAAATAGAAAACATTTAGGAAAAAATCAGGGAAAAAATGTAAGCAAATATCCAGGAAAATCTCGAAAAAATAGAAAAATTTAGAAAAATTGGTGTACGCTTGGATTCATTGTGAAAAACATTTCGTAATAGCCCCCCCCCCCCCCTCCCCAGGATGCTTTGCTGAAGTCCAAGTAGGAGAAACACGTCGGCCCCGCCCCGGCGGCGCGCCCTGCTCGTGACTCGCAGCCAGGAGACGCAGGCGTAATCCAAGGGTCGACCCTAACCTAACTTGTGCACGAGTGCCGGGCCGGGCCGGGTCGGGCCGGGGGATGCCGGCGTGGAGCCAAGGCGAATAAGGCAACGCGCCCCATAAAGCAGTCTACTCCCCGGTGCAGCCCTCCGCGCCACGCCGCGCCACGCCGCGCCACCGTCTCGCACAGCGGGAGGGAAATTGAACGTACATCGAGTGGCGGATGAGAAACTGCTATGACCCAGTCGCATTGTGGGGCGCGCACTTTGTCTCTCTCGCTCTCATTACTCTGACGGCCCTGAGGGGGGAGGGGGGCGGGGTGGTGTAGTAGGGTAACAGGGACGACGTCGTGCCGGGAGCGGCCGTGCCGGGGGCGGCAGCAATCGGCTGCGAGTTATGTTATCCGGGTTCAGCGGCCGGGGCTGGGCGGGGCGGGGCGGGGCGGGGCGGGGCGGGGCGGGGCGGGGCGGGGCGGGGCGGGGCGGGGCGGGGCGGGGCGGGGCGGGGCGGGGCGGGGCGGGGTGAGGTTGGGTGGGGCGTGGCAGTAGCAACTTACAGACGAGAGCGAGAAGGCGCCACCGACCCGGCAGAGCAGTCGAATGAAATTCCTTCCTCTCACCAACACTTTTTTTTTTTGTGCATGGCGAGGATGTATGTTTGTAGTGGCACGCGGAGGAGGGGCGGGGCGGCTCCCTGGAGGCCACCGGAATGCTTTGGCATCACCCCGCGCGCACCACACCAGTGCCAGTGCCACGCCCCTCCACGCCCCGCCACGCCCCGCCACGCCCCGCCACGCCCCGCGCGAACCCTCGCTCGCCAACTTTTTGCGGCGCCCCGCGCGTTCCCGCGCGGTTTAGCCCTACTGCCGCCCCGCCCGCCCCGCGCCGCTGACGTCACAGTCACATCCACAGTTGCTTGTTGTCGGTCGCTCCGCAGAAGGGTTGATGATGGGTCGCCCCGCTCACGCGCGCGCACACACACACATCAACCGCTCGCATCGCGTCCACTGCAGAGTTTCCTAACCCGGCGTATTGTTTCACTGTTTTGCGTGTTCCAGTGTCGGCGCATAAAGACTGCCTAGAGAATGGGTCTTGGTTCAGACATCCGGAGACGGGCCAGGCGTGGTCGAACTACACTACCTGTATAGACTATTCCGATTTCCAGGTGAGTTTTCATTATAGGAGTAATATCCTGGTTTGCTTAATAAAGTAACCTCTTCCAGCAAGAATTAAATTGACTATTCTTTCCAATTTTTTCAGTTTAAGACGCTTGTTATAAAAATAAACGAGACCGGGTATCTAATATCTTTAGTCGCCCTTTTATTATCCCTAGGTATTTTATCATATTTCAAGTAAGTATCCCGATGGGTGTGTGTGAGTAAGTGCGCGTGTAAGTGCGCAGTGACGCTAAACTCTATGCCTGCTTCCAGGTCCCTGCGCTGCACTAGGATATGGCTACACATGAACCTGTTCGCCTCGTTCGCCATCAACAGCGCGCTGTGGCTTATGTTCTTCACCATCATCATCCCCGACGTGGACCTCATGCGGATTAATTTGGTGAGCGAGGCGCCTCCCGACGCCCACCCGGCCCGGCCTGCCTGCCTGTTGCGATAATGATCTCGATAGTGTATTACCGCCCTTCGCTTCTCGAGTGGGTTTTACTCGTCACCCTAAAAAAAGGGTGTGTGGGAGGGTATAGCAGCGACCCTGGCCCCGGGTCGGGTCGGATGGGGTTGTGGTGGGGCCGGCCGCCGGGCTGGACTGACGTTAGTACAGTACAGTCCCACCCGCCCGGCCCCGCCCGGCCCCGCCCGGCCCCGCCCGGCCCCGCCGCAGAGGCAATACATCTTGGCAGCCACTCGGCCAGTGGCACATAAAACATGGGTATAGTAGGACGCTTGCTCGCTCCAAATCGGCCCGGGCCCGGGGGCGGCGACAACCACTCTGATTATCAAGTTTTTAGGGGCACTATATAATGAGAGGATAATCCGAGCGATGATTCGGCGCGCTCGGCTATATATATAGGCAAAGGGCTCTCGAGGTCACTCAATAAGCGTCATACTCACTCCCCGCTACCCCCAAAACCGTTCACACTGCTGAGCAAAAAGAAATCCTGCCCGCCTCTATAAACAGTTGTTTTATGCTCCCAACATAATCCCGGCATTAATTGATTGGTACTCACCCTAAAGATATTCGTGGCAAGGCATTAAAATCTTGCTGTCTAGCCAAGAATGTTTAGTTCTTGGCGCCAGAAGATTACGCTCTGCAAAGCTTTTTCGGCCCGAGGACTAGACGTTTAGTGCCCGGAGAGATTATTATTATTTATTTATTTATTTATTTATCTATTTTTTTTTTTTACATTTTTTTTACTCAGTGAATGTGTATATAACGTGATAGCTAATGCGGCTTTGACGGCGTCCTCCCTCTGCAGATGTGGTGCCAGGTCGCGCACGTGATCACGCAGTACTTCCTGCTCACCAACTACTGCTGGATGCTGTGCGAGGGCCTGTACCTGCACACGGTGCTGGTGAACGCGTTCGGCGCCGAGGAGCGCCTCGTCAAGTGGCTCTACATGCTGGGCTGGGGCATGCCGCTGCCCATCATCGTGCTGTACGCCCTGCTGCGCGGCATGGACGTCGAGGCCACCCAGCGGTAGGGTATACCCACGGCGACACGACTTTTTGTACGCCTCGTAATTGGGATTTGTTTTAATAGTAAAAATTCAGAATAATTTTAACGAAACGTATTAGGGGGAGAATGCGAAAACTTCAAGAAAATTAAGAAAAGTAGAGAAAATTCAAAGTTCAACGCTGCCAAAAATACAATGGAAATTTTTTTTAAAAAATTTAGAACCAAAATTGAGAAGGAAAATGTGAAAACTTAATTCAAAGTTTACGCTGCAAAAAATTCATTAAAAATTTTTCAAAATTTTAGCGAAAAAATTTAAGATGAAAAATGCCTAAACTTCCAGAAGGTTAAAAAAAAAAAATAGAGTAAATTCAAAGCTTTTGCTGCCAATGGAAATATAAGTAAAAAATTTATGACTTTTGCTATCGAAAGTTCAGAGTTCTTTCCCCTTTACAGACCTCCTGTTTTACCGACTCATCTCCATTTCTCTTTTACTCTCCCCGATGAATAATACTCCCCACTCTGCTTCGCGCAGGTGCTGGATGGAGGAGACGCCGTACAACATGGTGATGACGGTGCCCGTGTGCGTGTTCATGATCACCAACTTCTTCTTCCTGACCAACATCGTGCGCGTGCTGTGGGGCAAGCTGCGCGCCGGGCCGCAGGTCGGCTCGCACGCGGAGCGGCCGTCGCGCACGCTGCTCCAGGCCACCCGGGCCACGCTGCTGCTCGTGCCGCTGCTCGGCCTCCAGTACCTCGTCATCCCCTTCCGGCCCGACGAGAAGGGCGGCGATCTCGAGCGCCTCTACGAGATCATTTCGGCCATCTTCGCCTCTTTTCAGGTACCGGCACCGGTGGTGACCGAACGGATTTTAATGCATTTGCAGAGCAGGCTCTAAAAATTACCCTAGATGGGCATTTAAACTGCCCAAACGGATTGCAAAGGAGCAAAATGTTAATGTCTTTAGACATTTTTGCGCCTTCCGGGTGGCACTAAAATTTAACACCCTTTAAAAGGCACTGCCCTTCCTTGTCCTTTTCAGTGTGTGTATATATTCGCCATCTATTTATAGGAAATATTTTTAAATTCTGCAGCAACGCAAGTCAATTGATGGTATTGTTTTTGTTCTTTGGTTCTAGGGCCTGGCGGTCGCATTGTTATTCTGTTTCTGCAACGGCGAGGTATTGTCGAGATACGATATCTGGATCTGTTATATTTCGGTCTTTTTTAATAGTTTTTAGTAACCATGTTGCAAAATTTGTTCAGGTACTCGCTCAAATGAGGAGGCGAATGGATTTCGCTTTCCACAGACGACGAGCAAATTCGTACACGGCGACCACCGTGTCGGTACGTCGGCTTAGGTTAGCACAGCTTTCTTCTTCTTCCATTTTTATTCTTTTTCATCCGTTTCTCATTCGGCTTTTAATACCTCGTCGCTTTCGCATGGCTTACATTGTATACGTTGTAATGAAAGTCCGTTTAAGTCCGTGTTTTGTGTTGCTTTGTCACTTTTTGCTGTACGGACCCGGACTATTGGGGATAAAAAGTCTGTTTTGATATTTGTATTAGCAAAGGTAGTTAAGAATGTTCACTGGTAAAACGGAGGCGTAGCCTAAAGGTGTCTCCACAATGGCAATGGACCTTATTTCGGAGGTGATAGCGCCTGCGAGACACTGGGTAGGCCGACCCGCCGAACACGTGTGTGAAGGTGGTGGCCTACCCAGAGACCGCAAGAGCACGGGGTGCGGAAATATAAGTCTTGGTACGCACATTTTCGTGGCGTCGTCGTCTCTCGAAGAGTTCATTGTGGGGGCACCCTTACGCCCCGTTTTCAAGCGTACTGAGATTACGCTTGAAATCAAGCGTAATGGGTGTATCCGCTCCTATTCGTCCTATCTAATGGTATGGGAGAATTTCTTTCGTACGCTTAATTTCAAGCGTAACGCCTTCAAGCGTAACTGTATGCTTCATTCAAGCGCACAGTTACGCCTTAGTTTTACCAGTGTTCTCCTCGACACAAAATTACATTTTTTAAAAATTATTTGTACTTTTTTTTTTCACCCTGAAAAATCCAAGACAATTTAGAAAAAACAAAAATCGCGTAACTTGTGCAACAAAATTTGATGCTGTTACCCCGGACCTCGTGTGATGCGAACTCGACAGTGATGCATGTCATCGGTTACATCACACGAGTTGCGTCCGCCGCATGGCTTGCTCCCGTCCCTCCCCCTCTGCCCGCCCCGCCCCACTTGGACCCATACGCTCACCCTACTCCTGTTTGGTGTTTTGCAGTTCATCCGCTCGACGCCTTGCCCGCAAGCAGGGGAAGAGCGAGTGTGACGTTGAGTCTCGGCAGTGCGAGAGCATCACGATCCCGGCCGTCGTGTGAGGACCAAACCTGTCTGTGATGTGACCCGTGCCTGGAAACCAATTTGCACAAAAATATATATTAACAAATATTTGTTGTCGTCGTCGTCGCCTGCGGTTGTGCCACGTACGCGTGCACTCTCCGAGCTGGTAGCTGATGTGAGGTGGCACAATCGCTATGTCTGTATATTGCACATTAGCAGCATATGCACACCCCATGATAAACGAAACGGAACATCTGATTTTTCGCTGGGAGGGAACAAGTAGGATGGATAGATGATGCAGGTTGCATACGACCCGTCCTGCCGTCACATAAAAGAAGCCTTCCATGTTTCAGGTGCAGTATTATTCTCACTTTCTCTTTTATAAAGAGCCTGAAATTAATCCTACCTTTTCCAGTGTTAAATTGATAATATATGAATACATTTCGCATAATGTTTAGTAAGAGGGCGTTGTATTCCAATGTAGAACTGATTTTAACTGGTTTTAAGACCCCAAGTCTACTAGGTTTAGTGTGTACAAATAGTGGGCTTTTGAACCAGTATTTATAAAAAAGCAAGTGTCAAATGTGGCCCAACCTGTAGCGATGTAGCAGATTATACCAGAAGACGCTTATATAAACTAATGTGAAATGTTTTCTAGTTATTGTCTACCCAAGACAACACTATTCTGTATACTTTATTTTCTATACGAGTAAATAGTGCAATTTTTGACCATGTTAATGTGCCATTCCTGTGATCGGATTAATTTAATTGTTTTTGTTTTCACGAAGAGAATTATCGAGCTGTTATGTGTTAATATCGCAATTACGAACAAAGTATGTTTATTATTTTGTAATTTTTTTGCGTGGAAATGAACAGATGTGATATGTTTTCTACTCTCCTGCACAGGGTTTTTTCTTATTATCTGCCCCGCTTACCAATCCCATAGAAGTGCGCGCGCCCCGCTTTCTTTTCATTCGGATGTTTTTCGTGCGAGGAAAAGCCGCTTGTGGTGACAGGGGAAGAAAAGGAATTGTTGAGCTCCGCGGCCCTCCTTATTCTCGCGATTGGTCCTGGCCTGGCCTGGCGCGGCGCGCAAACACTAGAACGGGACCACGTGGGAGAGCACGTGGGTGAACTGGACCAGACGGAGAAAAAAGAGGCTGGGCGGAGCGGGGGCGTGTGGGCTGGAATAATGCTGCCGAGTTGAGAAGAGTTTCCAATATCGCTGAGTTGGCTGTGCAGCGTGTGTGGTGGGAGGGAGGGGGGGGGGAGGCGCATGGAGCATCTAAACGCCTCTTTATGGGCCGTTACAGGCCCAAATATGGCCGCTGTGAGGAGAGCGCTCGCTGTAAAGAGGTGAGTGTAGAAATGCACGGGCGATGGCTTCTTTCCGCGCCATTCAGACTCCACTTGCCTCTCACTTTCGCTTCGCGAACGTCCAGCGTCGCGGTAAGAGGTTTCGTGGGAGAAAAAACCCATTGGGGGTGGGCTGGGGAGCCTTTTCGCGTCTTTTCCACGTGCGCGCGCGCACCCAAGCAGGTGCGGTTATAATTATGTAGATTATTATTATGTGGGTCAGTAGGTGCTTTCGGCTGGGGGAGAAGCACCGGGCAGGGCGCGAGGGTGCCGAGGCCTTACGGGTGGGGCGGGGTGGGGCGCCGTCGAGCAGGATGATCCTGACAAATGGTCATTTCCTAATTAGCGGCTGGCAAGGCCGCAGGCTGGCAGGCTGGGCGGGGCGGGGCGGGGCGGGGCGGGCCGGGCCGGGGGTGGGGCGGGCAGGGGTCCCCTCGCTCGTCGCCTCGCCTCCCCGCCACGCCCCGCAGGTGCTCCTTATCAATAGGCAGATGCGGGGGCGGGGCGGGGCGGGCCGAGACAAGACGAGACTAATGGTACCTATAGTGAGCTGGGGAAAGGTCACTCCTGAAGCCTCGTCTTACCGCCGCTGCTGTGGACCGGCCGGCCGGAAGTACATCGTCACTGGCGCTCCAGAGGCACCGGGATGACAATCATTGTTGTTGTTGTTGTTGTTGTTGTTGCCGCTACGGTGCTCGGCCCGGAGCTGCCCGGAGGACACAGAGCAGGGCGAGGACGCGGGCCGCTCCGGGCTTTCCCTTTCCCTCCTCCACTCCACCCTCACCCGTCCGGTCTCTACTCAAGCGGGGCGCAGGCCTCTGAGAGCGAAATGAGTGAAAACGAGAGAAACGTCGGAACAGCGCGGAGCAAATAACGGCGCCGTCAATATTTGACGTCCAGTCAAGCGGCATCCGATATAAAGAGAAGGGCCAACACTACTCAGCCGCGTGTCAGGGGAGAGGGCGCACGGCTGGCGCCACGCCCCGCCAGGCCCGGGGCCATGCTCACTCACACCCGCCAGCCAGTTTGAACGTAATGGAGCAGATGACTCGATTGAAAAAAAAAAGAGGGGGGAAAACCCTATCTACTTTTTTCCCCCGGAGTGTTGGGTTTTGTGCGAGATGACGCAAGAGCACCGTTTATGGATGAATTGTTCACACTCACCGTGGCTTTCGGTGAGATCTGTTTTTCAGGCGTCTTATCACCCTTGTGTCTTTTCCTCTTTTTCCTTCTTTACTTTTCTTTTTTCCCCCAAGAAAACATCGAAGTGTTTAGGGCACCCAGGACTGAAAATTTCAAGATTTTCACCAAATTTTGAAAAATTTGTAGGTAAAAGTTTAAAGTTTTCATAACTGGACTAGATTGAAAAGTATGCAATAGAAACTATTTGTCTTTTGATAACGATTCAAATTTGGTATAGCATGACCACCTTCAAATCAAAAAGATGTCGAATAAAAGTCTGAGCAAAATGGAAAAAGTTACGTAAAGATTTGGATGTTTGAAAAATTCCATGCGCATACCTTTTTGAGTAAGGAAGTCAGGGTAAGGTTTTATTTCTTACTTAAAGCAAGAGGAACAAAATGTATTGATTAGATTTTCAATATTTTAACCACAGGAAAAAGTTGAATTCACCGTTGAAGTCAAAATTCACAAAATTTCTAAAATTTTGACCGTTTTAAAAAATTGGCAAAACGCTCATATCAAAATTCTTTCCTACATTAAAATAAAATAATCCAATCAATACAAAATGTAGTTTGAACCTTTCTGATCAAAAAAATCAGTGTCCCAAGGTCCCAACTTCACGGCACAAAATCTAATGCGCTGGGAGCTCAAATAGTAAGCCTCTTAAATAATACATTTTATGCAATAACTCAAGAATGGTTTGAGCTACAGGTTGGGGATTTTTTTTAAAAAAGTTTCTAATGAGGTACTATAAGTCCCTGAGAAAAAAAATGTTTTGACTCCAATGGTTTCTGAGATGGCAAATTCAGTCCTGGGTGCCCTTAAGTGGTTTGCGAAATTCGATCTTTCCTGGGATAGGAAGAATTGAAACCGTTTTGCGTCCCCTTCAAAGTTACCCCGTTTTCTGAGCCGGGGGTAGACACTGGCTGTGTGACGGGGGTATCGCCACACCAACCGCCGCTGATTCCCAGAGTCGGTCAGAGCACGGTGTAACGACGACACCAGTAGGACAAATCATCATGTGTCTGCTTTCGACTGCACAAACTGTGCTTGCGCTCTGCTTCAGTTTGAAAAACTCCAGCTCTCTCTTAGCCAAGCAGTCACTTCATTAACAGTCACATTTTAGACTTTTTACTCGTTCTTTACCACCACCTCTCTCCTGAGTGGGGAAAAGAACGAGTATTGTTCTCAGTCGGGTGTAACGCTTAACTGTCCACACTTTCATCTCAGATCTCACAATACCTACAGGCATAATAGTTATACCATTCTAAACTGGAAACGCTGGTCATTATTCCAACAATGAACTATTTTTCAAGTTTAATAGTATTATTTTGAGAACACTTAACAAATTTTGCGTGTTTTCATTCTAAGTCCCATAACCCAACTATATGAGTGGAGTTTTCAATCTCATCAAGCACAATACCCACAGACATGAAACTTGCGCTGATCTCAGCTTGAAGCCTTCTTCTGCATTGCAGCAATGAACCTTTTTTAACGTTTAATAGTATTATTTTGAGAACTCTTAACAAATTTTGTGCGAGTTTTCATTCTAAGTCCCCGAGTCTAGTCCTAGCCCGAGTCGGCTCGCGCCAGCTCGCGCTCCTTTATGCGCCCCAACAATCAGACCCGAGCGGGAGGGCCGAAGAAGGCCCGAGCACCCCGAGACGAGCAAGGGCGAGTGTCCCGGGAAAAACTTCCCCTGCACACACGAACTGTGATGAAATCTGAGATGAAAATGTCTTCACTCGACTCACATCATGTTTTACACTCCTACCTCTGTAGCACATAATTATGTAAAGAACGAGTTCCATACTTATCACAAAATTCATTTTGTGTTCTATTTGGCCCTTGTTTTTTAAAATCCTTAGAACAATTTTTATCCAAATCATTAAAATAGGCGTAGTTTTGCGATTACTTCGGGAAACGTTATTACGAAAACAGACCAATTGTGTTATGAGACGGGTAGCTAGGTTCCCCACCCTCCGTCCAACTTGGCGAACGGTTTATGACGTGGGGTAGCGAAGGGTCGTGCCTGGAGGTGGCGAGGCGTGAAGGACGAGATGAAATCCTGGTGGCGGCTCTTCACCCTTCAGACTGGAGGAAGGGGGCCAAAGGATTGGGGACGGAGCGCGAGGCTGCCTGAGGACCGCTCGGCGGGATGCTGAGAGACGAGCCGAGCCGAGGGGGGCAGAGCGCAGCCGGGCCGGGCGCTGAGCCGGAGCCGGGGGGGTCGGTCCGGAGGGGCGCGCACAGCATCGACCCACCCGGGGGGGTGGGGGGTGGGGGCTGCGTCCGAGGCCGCGAGCCGGGCCGTGCCCCCGCTGTAGCGCCGCGCCCCGCCGCCCCGGAGGCAGCCCTGGCAGCCTGGGCGTGTCCACTCCGTCCTCCTCTCAGTGTGCTGAGCAGGCTGAGCGAGGAGAGGCGGTACGGGGCCCGGCCACGCGCCACGCGCCGCACACGACGCGCCCTGGAAGCCCCTGACGACGACGACGGAGAGCCGCGCTGCTCGAGGCCACCCATGTCGCAGCGCTAGCGGGTGCGCCCCGCACCGCCGCAGCCCCGCCCCGCCCCGCCGAGGACAGGTAAGTGACGAGGGCAAGGCGGGAGCGGAGGCCTGGCGCGGGTAAACAAGTCCCCACCCCGCCCCGCCTCGCCCCGCCCCGCCCCGCCTCGCCTCGCCTGAGGGAGGGATAAAGCGCGGCCACCCCGCGACGCCACCCCGCCTCATCAGCTGATTTGTTGGAGTGGGTCAGCTTCTCCCCTGGAGAGGGTCCCTCCCTACTCACCGACCTCAGCACGAACAATTTAACTTGACGCTCTTAAATTATTGCTGTTTCGTCAAGTTTTCTTATTTTTATTACGTTATTTTTTTTTCATAAAATTTTACAAGTACTGAAGTAAATTATAAAATTCTTGAGAGAAACGTGCTGGGAGAAAAAAAAATATTACCAGCATGTGTGCTGCGATGTAGGGCGAGCTGGCCGGGACGCCTGTATGAAAAACTTGTGCTTGCAGTGAGCGATGGTGGTGCAGCGGGGGCGGCGGGGGCTCCCGAGGGGGGCGCTGCGAGTGGCGCTGCTCGCCGCGCTGCTGCTCGAGTGCCTCGCCGAGAACCCCAACACGTACAACGTGGGCGGCGTCCTCAGCAACAACGAGAGCGCCACGCACTTCAGGGAGATAATCGAGGTACGCTCCGCACCGCACCGCCCCTCGCCGCTACAAGAGGTGTCGTCTCGTGTTCCTGCTTATTGCTCCTTCTCCCGCGGAATCAATCGGATATCTCTGTCGTCTGCTCCTCAGAAAATCAACTTCATGGACCAGTACGTGCCCAAGGGGGTGACGTACCTGCCTTGCTTCATCATCATGGACCCCAACCCGATCCGGACGGCGCTCAACGTCTGCAAGGACCTGATCGCGCACAAGGTGTACGCCGTGATCGTGTCGCACCCGCTCACGGGTGACCTGTCGCCGGCGGCTGTCTCGTACACCAGTGGCTTCTACCACATCCCCGTCATCGGCATCTCGTCTAGGGACTCGGCCTTCTCCGACAAGGTGAGTAGAACGCTCGGGCCCGGGTGGCTATTGTATCGGTTATTGTATGTACTCTTCCTCGACTTGTTAGTCCGTCCAACACGTTTCTTCCGCTACCGTCATTCCAGAACATCCACGTGTCCTTCCTCCGCACCGTGCCGCCCTATTCGCACCAGGCCGATGTCTGGGTGGAGCTGCTGAAGCACTTCAACTACATGAAGGTCATCTTCATCCACTCGTCGGACACGGATGGGCGCGCGCTGCTCGGCCGCTTCCAGACCACGAGCCAGAGTCTGCAGGACGACGTGGAGATCAAGGTGCAGGTGGAGGCCGTCATCGAGTTCGAGCCGGGCCTGGACAGCTTCACCGAGCAGCTGCTCGACATGAAGAACGCGCAGGCGCGGGTGTACCTTATGTACGCGGGGTGAGTACGCGCGTACGCTCCCGTAACCAAAATATTATTGTACGGAATAAATTGACTTCCTGCAGCCAACGAATATTAACAAAAAATCGTAATTTAAATATAAGCTGCTGAGCCTATTTCAGCATAACTGAATCATCTGATCGAAAAAGTCAAAGTCTTTTTGACGTGATTATAATTGTTTTGGCTTTGCTTAACATGCCGTGGACCAAACGGTTCTGAGTGCACGCGTCGCGCGTGTCCGCTCTCCACTCACCCTCTCCATTTGCGGTCGCAGGAGGAAAGACGCGAGCGTCATCTTCCGGGACGCCGGCAACCTCAACATGACGGAGACGGGGTACGTGTGGATCGTGACGGAGCAGGCCCTGGAGGCGAACAACGTGCCGGAGGGCACCCTGGGTCTCAAGCTCGTCAACGCCACCGCGGAGGAGGCGCACATCCAGGACAGCATGTAGGTGCCATGCTGTCAATAAAAATACCCCTCAATGAATGTGCTAGACATTGATTATGTTTACGCGGTGAAGATATTATTGTTTTCCTTCGACAGCTTCGTGTTGACGTCCGCCCTGCGCGAACTCACCAGCATGAAGAACATCACCGAGGCGCCGTCCGACTGTGAGACCTCCGGGACGATCTGGGACACCGGCAAGCAGCTCTTCGAGTGAGTGACATTAAATTGTTCAGGCCCACGTATTATTCCTTTTTATTATTATTTTCGCGGTGCGAGCGAGGACCTGAGACGAGGCACTGCCCCTCCTGCTCAGGTACATCATGAAGCAGGAGCTCCTGGACGGACAGACGGGCAAGGTGGCCTTCGACGAGAACGGAGACCGGGTGAACGCCGAGTACGACGTGGTGAACGTCAAGGAGAACCAGGTGCAGGAGGCCGTCGGCCACTTCGTGTACTCGCGCGAGCAGAACCGCATGCACCTGGAGCTCAACGACACGGACATCCTGTGGCCCGGCCGGCTGCGCACCAAACCCGAGGGCTTCATGATCCCCACGCACCTCAAGGTGCTCACCATCGCAGAAAAGCCCTTCGTCTACGTGCGCGAAGCCAAGGAAGACAAGTGCACCAACGACGAGATACCGTGCCCGCACTTCAACAGCACAGATGACTGTGAGTAATAAAGGAGCAGGATCCGAAGGGCTAACAACTCTGAAATTTTTGTACTGCTCGTAATTCAGAAAAATTACTTGCTGAGATTGAAAACTCCACTTATAAGTTGGGTTATGGACTTAGAATGAAAACATCCAAAATTTGTTAAGTGTTCTCAAAATAATACTATTAAACTTGAAAAATAGTTCATTGTTGGAATAAAGACCGGCATTTCCAGTTTCGAATGGTATAACTATTATGCCTGTAGGTATTGTGAGATCTGAGATGAAAGTGTGGACAGTTAAGGGTTACACTCGACTGAGAACAATACTCGTTCTTTTCACCACTCAGGAGAGAGGTGGTGGTAAAGAACGAGTAAAAAAATCAGGAAAATCGGGAAAAATCAGGAAAATTCACAGAAATTCATAAAAGATCAGGAAAAAAATCAACCAAACATTGCAAGTAATTCAATAAAAAATCACAAACTATTCAGAGAAATTCACAAAATTTGTACATCAAAATTCAAAGTTGTTTCCCCCTCGGTTGTATCTGCAGATGTAGGAACTCTACATTAAAACTGTTTTCGCACTTTGACAGCGTCTGACACCGTCATGTATTGCTGCCGCGGCTTCTGCATGGACCTGCTCCAGGAGCTGGCCAAGACCATCAACTTCACGTATAGTCTGGCCCTCTCGCCGGACGGCCTGTTCGGCAACTACATCATCCGCAACACGACGGTCGGCGGCAAGAAGGAGTGGACGGGCCTGATCGGCGAGCTGGTCAACGAGCGCGCCGACATGATCGTCGCGCCGCTCACCATCAACCCGGAGCGCGCCGAGTTCATCGAGTTCTCCAAGCCGTTCAAGTACCAGGGCATCACCATCCTGGAGAAGAAGCCGTCGCGCTCGTCCACGCTCGTGTCGTTCTTGCAGCCATTCTCCAACACGCTGTGGATCCTGGTGATGGTCTCGGTGCACGTGGTGGCGCTCGTGCTCTACCTGCTCGACCGCTTCTCCCCCTTCGGCCGCTTCAAGCTCGCCAACACGGACGGCACGGAGGAGGACGCGCTCAACCTCAGCTCCGCCATCTGGTTCGCCTGGGGCGTCCTGCTCAACAGCGGCATCGGCGAGGGTGGGTATGGTGCAGTGCGGCAAGGTGGTGGCTCCTCCAGATAACTCAGTCGAGAGGCAGTGCTGCCGGGAAAGTGGGCAATAAGTAAAGTCGAAACGCAGCAGAGCATCTGCGCTGCCAAGTAGGAGAGAGGGAAACAACTCTGAAATTTTTGTATACTTCGTAATTCAGAGAAATTCTGAAAATTTTAGGAAAAATTAGGAAAAATTCGAACAAAAATCGCTAACTTCTTGCCTTCTTTCCGTACAACATTGAGTCTCTCCCTGACGGCTCCCCCCCTCTGTCTCTCTCTCTGCCCGGCACAGGCACTCCCCGCAGCTTCTCGGCGCGCGTGCTGGGCATGGTGTGGGCCGGCTTCGCCATGATCATCGTCGCCTCGTACACTGCCAACCTCGCCGCCTTCCTCGTGCTCGAGCGGCCCAAGACCAAGCTGACGGGCATCAACGACGCGCGCCTGCGCAACACCATGGAGAACCTGACGTGCGCCACCGTAAAGGGCAGCGCCGTCGACATGTACTTTAAGCGGCAGGTGGAGCTCAGCAACATGTACCGCACCATGGAGGCCAACAACTACGACACAGCCGAGGACGCCATCGAGGACGTCAAGAAAGGGTCAGAACTTAAAAAATACATAAATATATATATATTTCTATTAAATATCATTTTTTTAAACCTTTTTACAAATTTTGAATGTATGTGGTTATGTTCTCGACGGCCGTATAGATTTATTTCCCCTTCTGTTGGCAGCAAGTTGATGGCGTTCATCTGGGACAGCTCCCGGCTCGACTTCGAGGCCGCACAGGACTGCGAGCTGGTCACCGCCGGCGAGCTGTTCGGCCGCTCCGGCTACGGCATCGGCCTGCAGAAAGGGTCGCCCTGGGCGGACGCCGTCACGCTCGCCATCCTCGACTTCCACGAGAGTAAGTAGCCGAGTTGTACTGAAGAGCGCTCTCCTCGCGCCTCCGTCTCTGTCGCACTCATGGGGCCCAGCCATCCCCAACATAGTGTACCGCCAACGGTGCGACAAGGATGGGGGAGGAGAGCGGCAGCAGCAGCGCAGCTCTGTGGGAGCGCCCGCCAAGTCGAGGGTAGGCCGACCCGCCGGGCAGCCGCGTGTGCTGGTCAGCCTACCCCGCCGGGGGCTTCGCCGCTGCTCCCGCACTGACTCGACTCTCACCTCTGCCTTCTCTCTCCCTCCCCCGCGGCGCGCAGGCGGCTTCATGGAGAGCCTCGACAACAAGTGGATCCTGCAGGGCAACCTGAACCTGGCGCAGTGCGAGCAGAACGAGAAGACGCCCAACACGCTGGGCCTGAAGAATATGGCGGGCGTGTTCATCCTGGTGGCGGGCGGCATCGCCTTCGGCGTTGTGCTCATCCTCATCGAGATGGTCTACAAGAAGCACCAGACGCGCAAGCAGAAGCGCCTCGAGCTCGCCAGGCACGCCGCCGACAAGTGGAGGGGCGCCATCGAGGTGAGTCGAAGCGATGACGTCCTGCCGCCAGCAGCCGCCCGCGAAATTTGAAAGTATATACCAAAATAATTGTCCCACCGCCAATACACACTGATACTCGCTCATACGAACAAGAGAAACTGGCTCTGACGCCAGTTCAAAGCTGACGACATGTATCTGACAGCTTATTGGCTGTTCATTAACTGGCTGGTGTGTTGTTCCCGCAAACAGAGAGGGTCTGCGGCGGAGGTGCAGGTGAGTGCATGCCGTGCGTGTGTCGTGCGTGTGCTCGCGTGCGCTAGGACTCACGCTCACGTTTTAAAAACGAGAATCACACTCTTCACTTCAGTGGAATGTTAGCTGTGCATCCCACTCCGCCCGTCACTCACTAAAACCACACTCATCATACTCACACAACGACTCACCGACGCTAGGCAGTAGTATCACCTTTTGCACCTCTGTCTTTTGCCCCTAACTTTTTCCTCTCTCCTCCTCAAACTTCTAAAAGTTTGAGAACAGAACGAGTATTGTGCTCATCTCACCACTGTAGTTATGGTGATGGGATTCATATCCATATCTGAATGTACTGTTAGAAACGTCCAGGCGCGGTTTTAAGTCGAGCTGACGGGAGGGGCGGATCGGCTGACGGGGGGGGGGGGGGCGAATTGCCTATATATAGGGGTTTTGTACCTCAAATTGCCTACTTACAGGCGGATTTTGGGGCTGACCGGGGGCGATCGCCCCTTCGCCTTAAAACCGCGCCTGGAAACGTCATTGCTCACCTCAATGAAATGCTATGATATTTTGATTTTAATTTTCAAGTTTTGCGAAAGGAACATATGAAGGTGGAAGTTTACAAAACCTTTATTAATAATTATTTAATTTCCGAATCCACCCAATAAATTTCAATCTTAACAATTTGTGGACAACTTTCACAAGAGTGTTATTAAACGTTCTGTATGCAAATATTATGTCGAACATCCAAGTTAAAAGTAAGAGTAACAACAACAAATACACGTATACATGCTACATTTAGATGGATCCCATCTGTGTAAATAACGATTTTAACATCTTCATATCAAACATAATATTGATGTTAGTAAAGTTTTTTTTTTCTTGTTTTTTTTTTCGACTAGTGCTTGTGTTCAAATCTGGTTGTTTCTACCGTTCTCTCACTGCCTCCTTTGACGGCGGCGTTGTTCCGAGTGGGAAACAACTCTGAATTTTGGTGTACAAGATTTTTGAATTTCAGTGAAATTTCAGTGAATTTTTGCTTGAGGGTTTTTTTTTTTTTTTTTTTTTTTTTTTTTTTTAGAATTCTGTGAATTTTAGTGATTTTTTTTTGTTAAGTTTCCTGATTTTTTCCGAAATTTTTCCGAATTTTTCTGAGATTTTCTGAATTTTTCTTAAATTTTTCTGAACTTCTCTGATTTTTTCTGAATTACGAGGTGTACAAGAATTTCAGAGTTGCTCCACCCTCGCGTTTGTCCGCAGAAACGCAAGACGCTCCGCGCGACGATCGCTGCCCAGCGGCGCCTCAAGGCCAACGGGGTGAACGACCCGGCGGGCGTGGGGCTGTCGCTGTCGGTGGAGGCGCTGCCGCCGCTGTCGCTGGCCGGCATGGCGGCGGGCGTCCCCGTGCACCCGCAGCAGTGCCTGGGCCAGGGCTGGCCGGGCAGCGGCACGGCGAGCGGCGCGCCCAGCGGCGCCCCCAGCGGCACCACCACGCCCTGCGACCTGCGGCAGCGCGGCCGCCTCGCCAGCCTGGGCCAGGGCCAGGGCCAGGGCCGCCATCCCCAGGACCAGATCCACGTCGCCAGCGTCACCTCGCCGCCCCGGGGGTGAGGCAGCAGGGAAAGCTTACAGGAGCTCCCTGATTTGGTTAAATCTTATCAGATTTTGAGGATGTTCCCTTTTTACTCGTTCTTTACCACCACCTCTCTCCTGAGTGGTGAAAAGAACGAGTATTGTTCTCAGTCGAGTGTAACCCTTAACTGTCCACACTTTCATCTCAGATCTCACAATACCTACAGGCATAATAGTTATACCATTCGAAACTGGAAATGATGGTCTTTATTCCAACAATGAACTATTTTTCAAGTTTAATAGTATTATTTTGAGAACACTTAACAAATTTTGGATGTTTTCATTCTAAGTCCATAACCCAACTTATAAGTGGATTTTTCAATCTCAGCAAGCACAATACCCACAGACATGAAACTTGCGCTGATCTCAGCTAGAAGCCTTCCTCTGCATTGCAGCAATGAACCTTTTTTAACGTTTAATAGTATTATTTTGAGAACTCTTAACAAATTTTGTGCGAGTTTTCATTCTAAGTCCCCGAGTCTAGTCCTAGCCCGAGTCGGCTCGCGCCAGCTCGCGCTCCTTTATGCGCCCCAACAATCGGACCCGAGCGGGAGGGCCGAAGAAGGCCCGAGCACCCGAGACGAGCAAGGGCGAGTGTCCCGGGAAAAACTTCCCCTGCACACACGAACTGTGATGAAATCTGAGATGAAAATGTCTTCACTCGACTCACATCACGTTTTACACTCCTACCTCTGTAGCACATAATTATGTAAAGAACGAGTTCCATACTTATCACAAAATTCATTTTGTGTTCTATTTGGCCCTTGTTTTAAAAAAAATGAGGGGAATTCCCTCAGTATTCGAGAGGGCTTCATTAAAATCTGAAAAGTTTTCCTCGAAACCAGGAAGTTTTTCAAATTTTTCCTTTGAAAAACAGAAATGAAAAAATGACTCCTCTGTTTCCCCAGCAGGCCGCGAAGCCGCAGCACCTCCCCGCACAGCTGGGTGTACAGTGACGCGGACGGCAGCGAGTGAGGCGGCTGCAAGTCCCTCCAGAGACGCGTTAGGGCCGCGGACGGTCCGCGAGTGAGACCGGAGCACAACTTCTCGTCTCGTGGCTCATCCACTAACGAGAGTGACCAAAAAACAGACTACTTCTTCAACAGCAAAGAAAGAAACTTTGCGAGTCGAAGCTGTTTTTATGCCTGCTAGAGAGTAACCGAGCTGCCACATAGTGTTGCGGTAGTGAATCTAGTTGAGCAGTTCGGACCAAAAAGACACCTGGGCTGCGCGCTGGGCGCCGCTCACCAACAACCTCGCTCAGTGCTCTCGCCGACCGGGACTACACCGGCTGAGTCTTTGGCAGCCAAGGGATCATCGACTTTTACATTTTTAGAAATGTGACATTGCAATTAATCATGGCTAGAAAATGTGATGCGATTGGTGTTTGCTCCCCTTCTAGACAAGAGTGGTGATGAGCGTTGAGCAGAGAAGGACTAAGGCTTTGAGCGGGGAGAATTTGATGTTTGCATTATAAATGTGGTCTTACACTCCGCGTTTTCGTCATGTCTGTCTGTGTCCGTTTTGCATGATTTTGACAATTTTTGTAGTCACTCAAGTCCCAAAGGTTTTCTTGAAGTGTAAAACAGTACATGTTTTCTATACTGGCAGACAAAATATCAAAGAAAATCGACCAACAGCCATTGGCGGATGCATCAATAATGTTGAGTGTAAGGCCACCTTTACAGGTTGAAGAAGAAGTCTGTTGACCACTCACCAAGAGATTCATGGGAGGATTTAGTGTTTGGGAAAGGGGGTTGGTGAATCCCCCAGTCACGCCCCCCCCACAGAAAATCAGTCATTCGATGATGGAAACGGAGAATGTATGAATTGAAACCAGTTTTGCCAACTGTACAAACAAGTGGACGGAAAACGTGACAGTTGCTGCTGTAGATAATGATAATAAATAATTTTTACGAAGAGCTCAGCGTTTATTACTTTTAGAATTTCAATTTTTGTCTGCGCATAACTCAAATCACACTGACAAAAAAACCTGCCGTGAAATACCTAGACATAGCCCGCAGACCCAGAAAAGGAAATACTCAAAATTCACCACTGATATGCGACAGACCATAGCGAAGCATCGAATTTAGGCACGCAGCCTGGCCAGTAGATGTGGATTCGTATTCGCGCATCGTGACGCCGTCAGGTGTGCGCACCAGCAGTGTAGTATCCCCTCGATGCACCTTTTTGGCTGTAAAAGAGTGACGCGGAAAAGATAATTCTTCTGCGCCGCGCGGGGCCCGTCCAGGCCGGTAGATAGGGATTCCTATTCGCATCGACAAGATGTGTGCGAACCGGTAGCCTAGTGGTTAGCATCCCAGTCCCCCGTCCCAAACCAACTAGGCTACCGGGACGCTTTTGTCGTGTTCGAATCTCGGTCGATCGTTCTTTTTTTTCCGCCGATTTTCGGATGATTTCATCCTCTGGGGTTGGTCTGGGGGTGCACTAGAGTCCACCTGGACACGATACCGTTCTTGGTTTGGGAGAAATTCGCTTTTTACGCGAGGAATAGTGAATTGTTCAATCGGCGCCTAATGGATAGGCAACCCATTCGACGCCAGCCCGCGCCTGCACGTTTGAGAGAAAATCGTGCGAAACGAGCCGTATTCAACCCGGAGTTCAGAAGAGGCGAGGAGGTAACCTCCTCGAAATCGACGCCTGGTAACAGAAGATTTTCGGAAGGTATGTGGTGCTTGCAGTGCCGCTGCCAGCAGAAGTCTGTGGTCTGGTGGTTAGAGCAGCGAGCCCCTGCGCGGACGCTCTCCGGTTCGAACCCGAGCTCAGCACTCGTTTTGCTCTTTTCCCTTTATTCTGTTATTTTTGGGAACGGTCTTCGGAGAGAAGAATAATACCTTTTTTTGCCTCGAGTTGTATGTTGCTTTAAATAGCTTATCCCCTCGATGCATCTTATTGGCTGTAAAAGAGTGACGCGGAAAAGATAATTCTTCTGCGCCGCGCGGGGCCCGTCCAGGCCGGTAGATAGGGATTCCTATTCGCATCGACAAGATGTGTGCGAACCGGTAGCCTAGTGGTTAGCATCCCAGTCCCCCGTCCCAAACCAACTAGGCTACCGGCACGCTTTTGTCGTGTTCGAATCTCGGTCGATCGTTCTTTTTTTTTCGCCGATTTTCGGATGATTTCATCCTCTGGGGTTGGTCTGGGGGTGCACTAGAGTCCACCTGGACACGATACCGTTCTTGGTTTGGGAGAAATTCGCTTTTTACGCGAGGAATAGTGAATTGTTCAATCGGCGCCTAATGGATAGGCAACCCATTCGACGCCAGCCCGCGCCTGCACGTTTGAGAGAAAATCGTGCAAAACGAGCCGTATTCAACCCGGAGTTCAGAAAAGGCGAGGAGGTAACCTCCTCGAAATCGACGCCTGGTACCAGAAGATTTCCGGAAGGTATGTGGTGCTTGCAGTGCCGCTGATAGCAGAAGTCTGTGGTCTGGTGGTTAGAGCAGCGGGCACCTGCGCGGACGCTCTCGGGTTCGAACTCGAGCTAAGCACTCATTTTGTTTTTTTCCCCTTTTTTTCTGTTATTTTTCGGAACGGTCTTGGGAGAGAAGAATAATACCTTTTTTTGCCTCGAGTTGTATGATGCTTTAAATAGCTTATCCCCTCGATGCACCTTTTTGGCTGTAAAAGAGTGACGCGGAAAAGATAATTCTTCTGCGCCGCGCGGGGCCCGTCCAGGCCGGTAGTTAGGGATTCCTATTCGCATCGACAAGATGTGTGCGAACCGGTAGCCTAGTGGTTAGCATCCCAGTCCCCCGTCCCAAACCAACTAGGCTACCGGGACGCTTTTGTCGTGTTCGAATCTCGGTCGATCGTTCTTTTTTTTCGCCGATTTTCGGATGATTTCATCCTCTGGGGTTGGTCTGGGGGTGCACTAGAGTCCACCTGGACACGATACCGTTCTTGGTTTGGGAGAAATTCGCTTTTTACGCGAGGAACAGTGAATTGTTCAATCGGCGCCTAATGGATAGGCAACCCATTCGACGCCAGCCCGCGCCTGCATGTTTGAGAGAAAATCGTGCGAAACGAGCCGTATTCAACCCGGAGTTCAGAAGAGGCGAGGAGGTAACCTCCTCGAAATCGACGCCTGGTACCAGAAGATTTCCGGAAGGTATGTGGTGCTTGCAGTGCCGCTGATAGCAGAAGTCTGTGGTCTGGTGGTTAGAGCAGCGGGCACCTGCGCGGACGCTCTCGGGTTCGAACCCGAGCGCCGCAGACATTTTGCTCTTTTCCTTCTTTTTCTGTTATTTTTGGGAACGGTCTTCGGAGAGAAGATAAATACCTTTTTTTGCCTCGAGTTGTATGATGCTTTAAATAGCTTATCCCCTCGATGCACCTTTTTGGCTGTAAAAGAGTGACGCGGAAAAGATAATTCTTCTGCGCCGCGCGGGGCCCGTCCAGGCCGGTAGATAGGGATTCCTATTCGCATCGACAAGATGTGTGCGAACCGGTAGCCTAGTGGTTAGCATCCCAGTCCCCCGTCCCAAACCAACTAGGCTACCGGGACGCTTTTGTCGTGTTCGAATCTCGGTCGATCGTCCTTTTTTACTCGTTCTTTACCACCACCTCTCTCCTGAGTGGTGAAAAGAACGAGTATTGTTCTCAGTCGAGTGTAACCCTTAACTGTCCACACTTTCATCTCAGATCTCACAATACCTACAGGCATAATAGTTATACCATTCGAAACTGGAAATGATGGTCTTTATTCCAACAATGAACTATTTTTCAAGTTTAATAGTATTATTTTGAGAACACTTAACAAATTTTGGATGTTTTCATTCTAAGTCCATAACCCAACTTATAAGTGGATTTTTCAATCTCAGCAAGCACAATACCCACAGACATGAAACTTGCGCTGATCTCAGCTAGAAGCCTTCCTCTGCATTGCAGCAATGAACCTTTTTTAACGTTTAATAGTATTATTTTGAGAACTCTTAACAAATTTTGTGCGAGTTTTCATTCTAAGTCCCCGAGTCTAGTCCTAGCCCGAGTCGGCTCGCGCCAGCTCGCGCTCCTTTATGCGCCCCAACAATCGGACCCGAGCGGGAGGGCCGAAGAAGGCCCGAGCACCCGAGACGAGCAAGGGCGAGTGTCCCGGGAAAAACTTCCCCTGCACACACGAACTGTGATGAAATCTGAGATGAAAATGTCTTCACTCGACTCACATCACGTTTTACACTCCTACCTCTGTAGCACATAATTATGTAAAGAACGAGTTCCATACTTATCACAAAATTCATTTTGTGTTCTATTTGGCCCTTGTTTTTTTTTCGCCGGCTTTCGGATGATTTTTCACCCTCGGGGGTTGGTCTGGGGGTGCACTAGAGTCCGCCTGCTCAACCCCCGTCAGTTTTAAGCAAATTATTTTTTCCATCAAAATCACTAAAAATGCAAAGGCTATAGCCTTGGGAAATTTGACCAAAAATCGATAGTCTCATAGCTGAATCGATAGCTGAAATTCACAGGGAATCCTCTGTAGGCGCTGCGAAACATTTATCAGTAGCCAGAAGCACGATACCGTCCTTGGTTATGGAGAAATTCGGAATCCTATTCGGAAAGGAAAAATTCACAGGGAATCTTTATTACACACCAGAGAACGTATAACAGCCACCAGAAGTACGACACTTGTCTTGGTTTGGGAGAAATTCGCTTATAACGCGATGGAAAGAGAATTGGGCAATCGGCGCCTGGTGGATAGGCAACGAATTCGACGCCAGCAGGAAGTTGACCTTGTAATCCATTCCCCTAACAAATATTATTTGGGATTGGGGGAAAGACCAGCGCTGGTCATACCTCTAGCCACCTAAAATCTAATATAACTGGGAGATTTTGAGAAAGAAAAAAAAGAGGAAAATAGTTGATTATCTTGTAATGTTTTAATTATAAAACCCTTTAACATTTGATTGGTATTTGCCTCACACTTAGAGACATAAAAATCTGCGGCGTGTAAGAATGAGGAATGCAGTGTAATGAACATACCAACAGGAAAAACAGGCCCTTTCAAGAGACGGGATTTAAAATATGTGCACTTTAGTTTACAGTTTGATAGGGGAATTGGCATTCTAGTGCCAACTCTCACACACACTTTCTTATACAAAAAGAAAAATAAAAGAGAGTAAAAAGAATAATATCACAGTACGCATTAACAGTTTTTAAAACATAAATAAAGAAATGCTAACAAAATATTTCAGATAGCGTTTTCTTTCCTTCATATTCTTATCACACTCACACTAAATGCAACCACATTATTATTAAAAGCTGTACGTCACAAGAAATTTGCCAGAAGTAATTAGGAAAAAAATGGGTTTTAGGGATCCAAATTTCCCCAGCTGCATTAAGTCATAGGAAGAGCAGCCCCTTACAATCCACAGGCACCCTAGCAATACCACCACATTTTCAAAACCACAACTTAAAAACATTAATGAGGGAATGAAATAAGAAATATTTGAGTGCTATATTTAAAACCAACCGATTGCAACTACCCTATGCACAGAATTTTTACATTGGAGTTAGAAAAGGTAGCCTACCATGAAGTTGCACTACGTTGGCAGCACAGCATTTGTTTGAAAGTCCTGTAGAATGGGTCAAAAATTGACGTAGGGGACGGTATCGGGGTTTATAACGCCAATCGCCCCGTGGAAGGACGCATGACATGACAAAAAGGGAAGGGAGACTTTTTACAATGCTCTATTGCTATTTACTTCCTCTGTCCCATCTCTACCAAAAATAATACTTCCATGGCACTCAGGTGACACATTTACTTAGGACCAGTTAAAAACATGTTTGTGAATTATTATTAGTATAATTACTATTTCTATTATTATTATGTTAAAGATTTAAATGCATAACTTGTATTAGAATATTTAGATATAACTAAGTAAGGGAACTGTTGATTACAAAAATGAGATGAATATAAATTTGGTTTCCTTATTACTAAAATTATCTGGTCACAGAAAATTGACCCTCGGCGCATTAAATTGACTGGCACCAAAGTCAAAGAGCCACCGCTTGCGTCCGTGCTGCCGTTAGCATGCCCCGCTCTGAACCGTGAGGAGGACTGCCGCGGGTGCAGCCTGCTGACCTGACCAAGCGATGAGGACGGCCATGGACGGGCTGCAACTTGGTGCGGCGCATCTTTCTTCCAGCCATATCTTCCCAACGAGAACACAATGTCAAAATTGGGTCAAAAGAGGGTCCTAAATAATCATTATGACGTCAAGGTCCCTATCTGGGAGGGCTTTAATTTTGACAAAAAAAAAGTTCAAAATGACTTCACTCTGCAGTAGTCATTTTAACTGCAAGTGTTCTCCTTGGATTTCCAGAAGACACACGCACACACACACTCACACTCACATCGCACGAAGAAAATAAAAGTAAAGTACCTGGAAGGAGTATTGAATGGTCGTCAAAGAGTGGTAATAAAAAAAGAAAAAAAAACGAAGTTGTCAGAAGAAAAAAAGACTGAAAGTCCAGAACCCCATGGCGAGGTGTTGCTGCTACTGGTGCGGGTGCTGCGGGGCGCCGGGGCGCTGCGCGAGGGGCGAGCGCGGCGGCGTGCTGGAGGAGGCGCTGCGGGGCGCGCCCGTCCCCGGCACCGGCCGCTCCACGTCGGGCGAGACGGCGTCCTCCAGCCGCAGCTTCTCCACCGCGGGCGAGCGCAGCGCTTGCTCCACGCCACCCAGGCCCAGCCCGAGGCTCAGCGTCTGCAACAGGAATAGAGGCAGAGTCCTGAGTCTGCCGACAGACCGACCACGGAGGAAAACTCGAGGGGGAAACAGCTCTGAATTTTGGTGTGCAGATTTAAAAAATAAATTGTGAATTTTACTGAGTTTTTATTAATTTTACTATCGCAGTTTTCGCTTGACTTTATCCTAAATTTTGCTTAGTTTTTCTGAAATTTTCTGAATTTTTCTGAATCTGTATTAACTACGTGGTGTCATCATGGTGGTGTACACAAATTTCCGAGTTGCTTCTCCCTCGGGAAAAGTATACTGTCAGGCAAGAGACGGATGGACGAGAGAGTCCACTCGCACCTGCGGCGGCGTGGGCGACTGCGCCTTGACGGAGCACACGTCCGCGCTGGTCGAGTCGTCGTCGCCGTCGTCAGCGGCGGGGAGGTCCAGGTCGGCCGACAGGTCCAGGCTGCCGTTCTCGGCCGGCGGTGGCACCTGGCAGGCGAGGAAAAAGCGAGAAAGGTTAGGCAAATGATGTGGAGAAGGAAAGGGGGAAAAAAAAAACACTTGACACTCGCAAAAAAGTTTTCTGGCCCCCAAGAAAAAGTCTGGATAAAAATATGGATAGTAATACTTTTCGCTGCGGCCAGTGAAAAAAAAAATGCTTGAACCAATAGGAAATACTTAAAATAGGGTTGGTAGATTCAACCAAGAATTTTTTATCTTATTTCATTTTTTGTTTTGTTTTTTGTTGCTGTTTTTGGTTGGTTAAAGCATTTTTTTTATTGTCCGCAGCGAAAAGTATCATTGTCCCTATTTTAAGCATACTTCTCTTGGAGCTAGAAATAATGTCCAACAAGGTGATGTCATGTCTTCGCAGCGCGAGCCCAGCCCAGCCCAGCCCACCTCGAGGACGTGGTCCTCCTGGCGCTGTAGCGCGTCCTTGCGCGCCTGGATGTCGGACAGGAGGCGCTGCGGCTGTGGCGAGTCCTCGGGGAGGTCCTGCACGTCCTGCACGTCCATGCTGTCCTGCGGGCCGGGCAGCAGCGGCCGCGGCGGCTGCCGCACCACCTGCTGGCCCTGCGGGTCCTGCTGGCCCTGCGGCCGCGGCGCCTGCCGCAGCCGGCTCGGCGGCTCCTCCACGCGGTACCCGTTGTACGACGTGTAGCCCATGGGGCCCGCGTCGTACCCCACCTGGTTGCCGTACTGCGTAGAAAAAAAGACAAAGACGTTTTTTTTCAAATTAAAGGAAATAAAGAACAAAAAAATTACGAACGAACGGAAACTTCACGTAATTTTATTTTTGTTCATAATGCTGATCAGTATTCTGCTTTATTTCGACAAAATAAATAGAATTAGCGAGTGAGATGGCAATGTAAAACACGACGGGCTCGGAAATCAAACGGAATGTAGCGACCTTGCTGCCGCACTGCTCCGTTTGGAAACAGCAGGCCAGAATAAGCTTTGGTCGCCAAACGAAATACATGCCAGTGAATACATTTAAATATTTTCGGCGGCTCGTCGCGCCGCTCGTCCCATCCCGTCCCGTCCTGGCGCTTAAACCTCTGTTGCTCTGGCTGGACCGGCGGACCACTCACCGCGTACGCTGGGTTCTCGCCCTCGGAGCCGCCGCTGAGGTCGGGCTGCGACAGTCCCGTGTCGGCCCCCTTGACGAGCCCGGGGGCGGCGCCGGGGGCGGCCCCGGGGGCGGCCCCGGGGGCGGGCGGCGGCGGGTGGACGAGGGCCTGCTGGCCGGCGTAGGCCACGTCCGGGACGCCCAGCGCGTACAGCGCCTCCTCCTGGCTGGACTCCTGCGCACAACCCCACACAAGGTTTGAGGTGAGGAAGAACGCGCAAACTTTTGGCGCGGGCGGGGGAGCGGTGCGGTACGGTGCGGTGCTGTATGGGATTGGCTCCGAGAAAAGTTGTTGGCTCGGGGAGGGGGTGAGGGGAGGGGGTGATGGAATAAAGAAGGGGATGCCCCCTGGCCGGGGCTGGGCCCGGGTCCGCGAAGTTGCTGCCCACAAATCGTACTGTGTGTTCAGTGCACCCCGCCCTCCCCTCCCCCGCCCCGCCTCGGGGGCAGACAGACGAAGCCCTCCTAATGGTAGTCGCGAGTTGAATCAGTCCCGATCTTTCGTCTGCTCCGCGGCGGGACAAGTTTTTCGTTGCTCGAGACTCCATTCCTCCTCCTCCTCCCCTTCCAACACTTCCTCCTCCTCTCCATCCTCAAACCCATAGGGACACTGCCCCCACTGCTCCGGTCCGCACCCAGAGGCCGTAACTCTCCCGCAAGCCTCTCAAGAATCTCTTCGAGATCAGCTTCCCTCAGGTCCCACCTGCCCGGCGCAGAGAGCCCCCGCCCCGTCTCCTCAACTATCGCCTGGTCGCCACGTGCAGGATTTCCAATATCGGGACAAAAAAGGGGATCAATCCTAAATTCGGAAAAAAAAGTATCCTGATTCGGCCTGCCGTCTTCCTCCTTGTTAAAAGTAGGCGAAATTCCCACGAACACACCTATGCTAGGCAGATGGATATCTCCGCCTGCCCACTAGGCAAGCGGCAGTCTCATGTGTGGAGAGTTTGCCTAGTAAGCAGGCCACTGTGAAAAATATCCTCGTAAATTTACGACATTTTTTGTAATTTTGATTTACAAAATATGTCGTAAATTAACGACTGCCCATTCTTGCTTGTCGGTCAATTCCAAGTCGATAGGGAGTGCTTGTAAATTTACAATTTCAAATTGTAATTTTACGACTTTTATCATGGAAAATTTTCCCGTAACCCTTACGAATATTTTTCACAGTGGCGGAGATACCCGTCTGCCTCACACGGGCCGGGCGTATTCGCAGGAATTTTGCCCACTTTTCTGGCAACACTGAAATCTTCCTCGCTCTCCCTGTCCCAGCACGGGGCTAACACCGCGGCTCAGACCCTCGTTCTCACTCACGGCCGCCTCTAAGCCCCCGCGCGCGCCGCGCGCGCACTCTCCCAACGTGACCCTCGAGTGCCTCTTCTTCCACCCCGGCCCGGCCCGGCCCGCCCCGCCCCGCCCCGAGCCGTGACCTTCCCGAAGCCCGCCGTCCGGTGCGGTCTGGTCGGGATCAGGCGCAGCCCCGCGCCGCCCGGCGCCCGGCCCGCCCTCCACCGCGCCCCGCCACGCCCAGTCGGTCGGCAGACAGATCCATATTGATGGCGATGGCGAGTATCCTTTCCCTTCCCGTCGGCGGCCACATACCACACAGCCACAGCGGGACCCTGCAGACCTGCAAGCTCGGGAGCATGTGTGAAGGGTGCGACCCTGCCCTGCCCTGCCCCGCCCCGGCCCGCAGCCGCTCAGACAAAGTGCTCACAAAAACGGGCAGGCAGGCACAGAGAGGCCGGCAAGGCCATTACCGCTTTTATTTCTCGCCGTTTCAGCACACGGCGGCGGCGGCGGCGTGGGGACATCAGTGCGGACCACACCGTAATAATAATCATAAAAAAAGGAGAGAGAGAGAGAGAAAGCGGAGGGTTGCGAAATCCGGAAATGGAGCTGGAGAGGAGAGGGACGAGCGAGCAGGGGGCCTGCGAAGGCGAAGAGGAGCAGTGATTTGATGTCGGTGCCAGCACCGTCTCCGGCCGGCCTCGCCCCGCCCCGCCACACATAGAAATCGGAAACCTCGACCGAGCAGAAGTACCTCCCTCCCCTCGTAAAGGCAGCGCGTTTCAGCTGTGCGCCACGCACTCCGCTAGACCTCGACCCAACAACGTGCCTCCCGTCGCGTCGCTGCGAGAAAATTGTTCGCAGCTTTTCTGGAAGCGCACGTGGTAGATCGGCTTGGAAGACGGTTTTTTTTAAGGCCCCCGTTAGGGTTGCCTATTGCTCACACCCGTGTTTTTTTTTTCTTTTTTCATTTCATTTTCCTCCTCTGGCAGCACTTGATTCTCTCAATTCTCCAGGCCGGCACTAAGCTTTCCTGTTCCGACTCCAGGGTAGAGCGGCATGCCCGTCGGGCGCCGGAAGTACGCCAATCTATCCACATCGCCGTTTTCTTATTGTTTCCGCAGCATCTTCCCCACCACCTCAACCGCCTCCGGGCTAAATGGAAACGCGGCGCGGCGCGGCACGTCAGCGGATGGTTGTGGCGGGGAATAAAGTACTTACTGCAGTATAAAACGCCGCGCGCCGCCGCGCCCCACCTCGCCAAGCCCCGCCCCGCCCCGAACCGCCCCGCCCCGCCCCGCCCCGCCCCGCTCTGAGCGACGCGCGGTGTGTTTGCGCTCATATAATACGGCCCCGCCCCGCCCCGCCCCAGCCCTCCCCCGCTGTCTATTCCGCCACGGTGCTCCGTCACTGACGCAGTCTCCGCCCCACCCCACCCCGCCCGGCCCCGCCACAGCGCAGACAGACAGACACACCCCGCGAGCTGCGGCAGCGCGGTACAGCTGAGTTGTGGGCCCAGTCAGGTGGAAGCTTGATATGCTGCTGCGGGTGCGGGCGGGGCGGGGCGGCCCCGTTTTACACTGCGCGCCCGCGCGGGCGTTAGCGCGCTCGACCGGCCCCGGCCGCTCACGCGTAGCGGCTAGCGCGCGCGCGCGCGGGAGGATCCGGCGGGCTAATCTCGATTCAGTTACGTGCCAGCAGCGCGGCATACCCCACCCCACCCCACCCCGCCCCGCCCCGCCCGCGCCATGCCAGGCGCTGATCCTCTTGCCATGGCCCTAAGCCCCCCCCCCTCCCTCCTCTTGTTCCGCCTCGACCCGCCCCTGGCACCCGGGCGCTCTGCTGCCTAGTGTGCTCGCCGTGCCGCCCCGTCGACGCGTTCCCACGGACGTGTTTACCCACCGCGCCCCGCCCCGCCCCGCCCCGCCCCGCCCCGCCCTGCCTCACTCCGCGCGACCCTTTCGTTTGCTCTCCCCTGAGCCCCGGGCCGAGGCGAGGCCGCGCGCCAGGACCGGGACGGGGACAACGAATCGGCGTCGGATCACTTAGACAGCAGGACGGCGATGGGACCAAACCGGACCATTCCTGCCATTCCCTCCCGGCGGCACAGCAGCTGAGCGGCGGGGCGGGCCACAGGCCTGGGGCTTGTCCTGTCAGGCGCCTGCCGGGCCCACGGACAGACCAGACCAGCCGTCTGATTCCGAAGATCGCTATCCTCGCGCCTCCGCCGTCCTTGTCGCACTCATGGGACCCGGCTATTCCCAACATATAGGGCACCGCCATAGGTGTGACAAGGACGGAGGTGCGCGAGAGCGATATCAGACGGCAGAACCAGGCACGGATAAAGGTCCGACTGGAGGGGGGGCGCGCACCCCAGGTTGCCTGCATACATTAGTTTTGTCGCGCTATTTGCCTACTTTCCAGGCGTCTTTGTAGTGACCGAAGGGAGGAGGCGATCGCCGCCCTCCCCCTTAATCCGCCCCGCCTGGGCAGAACAGACCGGCGTCGACGGGGACCAGACCAGACCAGCCCGAACAAAACCCTTGCGGAATAGCACAGCTCTCTGGAAGTTAACAAGCAAAGAACTTCCACTCCACTCCGCCCCCGCCCTACTCCAGACGACGTCATCATCATTATCCCCCACTAAGTCGATTGATAAATGAGCTCCATCTCAGCGAGCGGGGCAGAGCCGGCAGAGCCGAGCGAGAGCGGCTAGCCGACAGGGCCGCGCTGCAGTCGAGCCGAGAGCGGATAATGAACGGATCGAGAGAGAGCAAGAGAGACAGAGAGAAAGACAGCAGACTGAGGGAGAGAGACAGATAAGTCGAGCGGGGAAGGGGTCGGTTTATTTTCGCCGGCAGCTTTTTGACTGCCACTTTCACGTCCCAGACCCCGGCTCAGAGGCCCGGCCCCCGGCCCGCTGCGCCTCCCACTCCACTGTGCCTCCGTCTCGCTCCCTCCCGCTCCACTCTGCCGCTCCTCTCGCTCCCTCTCGCTCGGGGGCTGAGGGCGGCCAGTGGCCCTGCGGCCCTGCGGCCCTGCGCCGCTCTGTGGCCCGCCGGGCCCAGCCACTCTCATTGGGGTGTAATTAGTGGCCATCATGAGAGGGAGAGAACGGGATGGAGGACGGGGAGAGGCGGGGGGAGGAGGAGAGACAGCAGGAGGTTTTGCAGGTGGAGCAGGAGGAGGAGGGAGAGGAGGAGATCGGAGAAGATGGCACACGGAAAGTACCAGGACCGGCCGCACGGTCGCACCGCCGCACGGTTCACCCAGCTCCGCAGCGGCTCAGCTAATTCAGCCTCTCCTCCCCTCTCCCTCTGAGATCAGCCCATCCCTCTCCCTCACCACGCTCAGGGGAGACACGGAGGGGTGGGGGAGCTCTACGCCCCGAGGCGCCTCAAATGTGACTTCCATAATTGATGGTCAAGAGGAAGGGGGACGTCACGACCTTTCCGCAGTCTGTGCAGCCCCGCCCCCGCCCCACCCCCAAACCCACCGCAACGGAAGCACAACTGCGCCTTGACGACGGGAATTGAAAGCAGTTTGTCCCCTCCTGCGGCGAGGCATATGGCCTCGCTGTCATCACACTCACCACGATCTCCTCCTTCTCCACGATGAGGTGGTTGTTGTGCATGGTGAGGGTGATGACGGAGCCGTTGGAGGAGCGCGACGACATGGTGTTGTGCTGCATGTGGCGGTGCGGGGGCGGCGCCGAGACGCCGGCGGCCGCGCCGGCCCCGGGCGTCGTCCTGCCGTCGGCGAGGTCGCCGGCCGTGCCCGTCGTCCCGGACACCACGCTCACGCTCACGCCGTCCGCGTGGTTGCCGTAGGCGACGCCGCCGCGGCCCGACTCGGCGTCGTCGGACGCCAGGACGGTGAACTGCGACTCGCTCGTCTTGAGCTGAAACACGAATCACGGAAAGGCGGAAGGAAGGTTTTAGAAGCGAGGACCGAATAATGGATTGCGTTAGTTTGTCGGGGGCCCTGGCGGCGCCTGGCGCTCGCTGGCGCCCGCCAGAGACGTTGCTGTTGCTGCCCCGCGGAGCGGACGGGAGGGATGAGGGAACACTGTCCAGACGCTATGGGGTAGGGTGGGGTGGGGTGGGGTGGGGTAAGCAAGAAACAGCCTTCGCCTAGCAGCAGCGGCAGCCCGGCAACCAGCGCCGCCCAAGTCGCGCTGATGCTCCGCCCCCGCCACACCCCACCCCACCCCGCGCGGAGCTCCCACGCCGGTCCGGTGCACTGTCACCGACCGACTCCCCATATTGTCAGCCACCTGAGATTCAGAAGCACTCGTGTGCGCGAGGGGGAAAATACCGAATTTTGGTGTACACATTTTCTGAATTTGCTGGAATTTTTACAGAATTTTTGTGAATTCTCGCTTGATTTTATAGTTTTGTGAATTTGCCTGTATTTTCCTGAACTTTTCTTGAATTTTTCTGATTTCTTTGAAACTTTTCTAAACTAACGAGGTTTACAAAAAATTCAGAGTTGTTGTCGCGTGTGCGAGTGCCAAGCTCCAAAGGCGGAACCCATCTTGGTTATGCTGTACCGCCCGCACGGGTGTGGGCGGGTTGCCTATGCCGGACTCATAAGGCGCGCGCCGGCCACGCGTGGCGCGGCGGGTGCACGACACGTTATGCTGCCGCCGTGACTTTCGTTCGGACATCATTTTTCGCTTCCGCGCGTCGGAAAGAAAAATTCAATTTCCCCCGTCTCGTCGGTTTCCTGGGCGTCGCCTCTGTGCCCCAATGCGATGCCTTTGCCCGGCCCCGTGAGGTGCCTTTGCGGTTTTCGGTCGGCGGCCACGAGAGAGGTTTCGGCAAGAACCTTATAGCTCCCCGCGAGTTCCGTTCCACTCCGAGCGCCAGAGCTGCTGCCGCCGTGGTCGGGTCGGGTCGGGTCGCCGCCACAATCACACGAAGGGATGGGTCGGGTGGCAGAGCGCCCCCCTCGCAGCCACCATCATGCGGTAGTCAAGAGGATCTCGCCCACCCTCACTCACTTCTCGAACATCGGCACCGCACACGAGGGGTCTCTCCTCCAGGTAGGCTATAAGCTGCACGCGCACCTTAAGTGTTCAGCTTGGAGACCGTAAGAGGGTCTTTGGTTAAGCCCATTGCGTGTTTCGAACCGTGTGCAACAATACTAGGCCCGGATGGGGATCGCTTCGAAAAATCACAGTGGGGCCTGAGAAAAATCATTTTAAAAGGAAGAAAATAATACTAATTAAATAAAATTAAAGTAAAAAGAAAGTTACTGAAAAATCAGAAAATCGAGAACAAATGAACAAAATCAAAACAACAGCAGATCAAAACAATAAAAATATACCAAATTAATCGAAAGTCAAAAAAATCATTCCATACATTTGATATGAGTGATTTCCCCCCTTCGACTGAACCACTGGAGTATACCCTTATACCAGCCTGGAACACAGTTCTGAGGCGGCGGCTGCTGTTTGTGGTGTCGCTTTAAGCGCTGCTGCTCGCGCCACAGCTGTGTGCGCACACCGTGTACACCGAGTACACCGTCGTGTACACACAGTGCAGGAGCGACCATCCCTAATCGATACCCGCCCGGCCCAGCAGCATGGTCCGAGGGGGGCATCACTCATAAAAAATGTGTACAATGATTTTTGTGACTTGTGATTTTTTTTCTTTGATTTTTCCGGATTTTTCAAGGAAACTTTATGTCAATTTTTAATAAATTTTGATCTTTTACCCCTATTTTCAATATTTCAAACTTTTTTCTTCAGTCTGTTTGTTTCTTGATTAAATGTTAAATGGTTTTTCTAGGGGCCGTACAGTTAATTTTCGAAGTGACTCCCCCCTCGGCACGACGAAATGCCCGACCGGCTTTTGCTTTTCTCCGCCGACGCCGGGCCCCGGCCGGGTCGGATCGGGTCGGGTCGGGTCGGGTCGCGCAAGTCCAACCGACCCGCTGCTGCCGGGGCTTGGGCGGGGCTGGGCCGGGGCTGGGCCGGGGCCGGCCGGTCCCACAAACTGATTAAAACTTTGGCCGCCCCTCCCCGGCCCGCCGCCACCGCGCTGTTCGGCGCTGCTTTCTCTCCAGGACTTGTCCAGGAGCCGCGACCGCAAGGCCGCAAGGACTTAAACCAGGGGGGCGGGGCGGGGCGGGGCGGGGCGGGGCGCACGGCCAGGTGCCACGCAGTGGCCTGGCCAGGCCTGCTGCGCGCGGAGCAGACTGATTCCGCACAGCGGTTGGCAGTGTCCTCTCTCTCTCTTGCCCCTTATGGCCTCGCCTCATTAGTGCGACGAGGACAGAGCGACGAAACCGCCCGGCAAAATCATCCCACAGGAGCCGAGCCGCCGCCGCGCCTGCGGCACCGCAGGTGCGGGAATAACGCGGACGCGGAGTGCGAGACGGACATGAAAGAAAGGGGGGAGCAGGGGAGCGGCAAATAAGAAATAAGGGGAGGAGGAATAAGAAAGGCAGGCTCACCTGTTGACGGGCCGATGCTCCCTCCGCCGTGGCCTTGTCTACCCGTGAACGCGTCGTTACTCCTCATTCGTAGCGAGCGTTTTGTATCTTCCGTTACAAACCCATTCCCTCATCGCCTGTGCCGCAGTGCGGTGCCTTGCCTACACTGTCATTTGGGGGTGCTCAGTGATTTTACGCCTAAGGCGTATAGATTTGGGCATTGCAGGCCATAGGCGTATAATACAGCACACCTATGGCATATAGTGATAGCACACCTATTTAGCCCCATATGTTAATGGTAGTTGCAACGTAGCAGAACGTATTTTGTGGTATGGGAAGCACCCTGGCACTCTGCTCCATTACATTGGTTCATTAACATATGGGGCTAAAATGGTGTGCTCGCCCAAACCCACCATGAGATGCCATGCGGTAAGTAGTAAAACAAACAAAATTCACCACCACCACCACCACCACCACCACAAAAAAAAAAAAAAAAAAAAAAAAAAAAAAAAACACGTTGCAGATTAATTTCTAAACGTTTAGCAGTCTCGATGCAGTCAGCATGCTGATCAAGTTAGCTTAGGGCCCCCCGCCCCCGCCCGCTTACTGAACGAGCAAGTAAAAGGGGCGAGGCCGGTCTGGTCCAGAGAAAAGGGATAGCTGGGCTGCATTCTACCGCAGTGTGTGCAATCGAGCATGCATCTCTCTCTCTCTCTCTCTCTCTCTCTCTCTCTCTCTCTCTCTCTCTCTCTCTCTCTCTCTCTCTCTCTCTCTCTCTCTCTCTCTCTCTCTCTCTCTCTCTCTCTCTCTCTCTCTCCCTCTCTCTCTCTTCCTCCCGCTCTATCGCTTTCTGTCTCTCTCCCTCGTTCTCCTCTTTCTTGTTGTGCTTCCTCCCTCCGTAGCATTTTCTTTGCCGCGTTTCCCTGTTCGCTATTCTCTCTCAGGATGAGCAGCCACACACGCTCATACTCTCTCTCTCTCTCTCTCTCTCTCTCTCTCTCTCTCTCTCTCTCTCTCTCTCTCTCTCTCTCTCTCTCTCTCTCTCTCTCTCTCTCTCTCTCTCCCTCCCTCTCTCGGCTGCTGCGCGGCGCCCGGCTCGGGTGGAAAGGGGCCGGTCTAGCCTGCACTTTACGGGGGACCAGCGCGGATAGGATAGGGATAAGGCAGGGCGAGGCGAGGCGAGGCGACGCGAGGGGGAGAGAGATATGCAGATTCCTCCAAGAGGCCATGAAGGCCTCCGGCCCGGCCCGGCCGGGGCCAAGCCGGAAGCATAACCGGAGGGAGCACTGCGCCTGCCTGCCTGCCAGCCTGCCAGCCCGGCGGCGCGCGCGAATCGTTAAACTGCAAAAGGAAAAAAAAGGGGGGGGTTGGTTTTTGCTATCGTTTCGCTCTGAACAGTAGTTTAGTTTAGGAAATTAATATCATTTTTTCCCTGTGCAATGGAGGGCGACCATTTTATCAATAATATTCCACACAGTGAAAACACTTGAAATTAATAACAGGGGTGCTATTCACCCGAACCCACATGTAACATGTATAAAGACGGCTGCACCGACACGACCATTCCGCTAAGTGGTCGGTTCGGTGGGAATAATGACCGTGTTTCTGCGTTGTAAATAATTGCTCAGGCCACCTTGTTTTTTGTTTCCTTTCCGTGCCTTTGGGATCAGGGCCCGCGCTTACGCGCGCGCGCGCACACACACACTCACACACACTCTCTCACACACACACACACACACACACACACACACAAGCGCAGGCCGTGGCCGTACGCGTTTCGCGAGCAGGGCAGCAGGGCAGGGCAGCTTTTGCCACGCTATAAGGCGATAACGGTACAAAGTAAATTGCAGTCCCCGCCCCGGCTGTGTTTTTGTTGTTGCGTTGTCCCTGTGTTCTCTCTTATTTTCCCTCCCGACTAAATACCCACCGCCCGCGCCGCGCCCTCGGTTGCAAGGGGTACGGAGGGGAGAGGGGTGGGGGGAGAAGCCGGTGCGGGGCGGCGGGGGCGGCAGGGGCGGCGGGGGCAGTGGACTGCCCGTCGGGGAGGGGGAGCTGCAGCAGCGGCTGTAGTGATGCTGCCGGCAGCGGCATCTCTTATCGATTGTCCGGGGGGCGGGGCGGGGTGGGGTGGGGCGGGGTGGGGGCGGCGGCGGCGGCTGCTGGTCCAGCGGAGGCGGTGGCGGCGGCAGCGTGGGCTGCTTGTGCCTGGCGCACACCACCACAGCTGACTGCCCCGCCCCACCCCGCCGCGGCCGCCCCCGGGCCCGCCCCCGGGCCCGCCCCCACCAACCCCGTAACGTGCGTGCAGCAAACCACCCCCGCCCCGCCGCGCCGCCGCCCCTCTCCGCTGGGCGGACGCACTCTGTCATCTCGAGTGTGCAACTGACAAAACACCTCGGGGCGCGCTGTGTATCTCCAGCGGGGT
Source organism: Frankliniella fusca (assembly GCA_029379305.1). Classification (NCBI taxonomy): domain Eukaryota; kingdom Metazoa; phylum Arthropoda; class Insecta; order Thysanoptera; family Thripidae; genus Frankliniella; species Frankliniella fusca. The sequence continues at coordinate 636,562 of JAHWGI010000310.1, read as the reverse complement.
ACAGTACCGCCCCGCCCCACCCCACCATCACCCGCCCCGCCCTGAAGCAGCACAATGTCCTTACAACGCCTGAGCAACGATGCGGTCGTCGTGGGGCGAAGAAGTGCTGCTGGGCAAGGCGGGGCGTGGCGGGGTGCGGTGGGTAACACGCGTGCTGATAGAAGAGGAAAGGAGAAGAGGAGACTTGGGAGTTGGTTAAGTCCGTTTACGTCCGACTAGGTCACGTCGTGATGTGGTGCGCCGTCCGATCAAGTTGATATAGAGAGTCAATCTAGACGCCCCATCGAGTCGATCACGAGTGTGTTTAAGTTACATCCAAGTGTATCCTTATTGGGGTGCCAAAAGGGGTCATAGAGGCTGCAGGGGGGGACGGCGGCTGGGGCCGCTATGGCGCCGCCGGGGGTCCCGTCGGAGCCTGGATCGTAACGCAGCGCGGCAGCACGGTGGGGCCCCGCCCCGCCCCGCCCCGCCCCGCCCCGCCCCGCCCCGCCCCGCCCCGCCCCGCCCCGCCCCACCCCACCCCACTCGCACGGCCACCACACCACCTAATAACGGCCCACAGAGAGACTGCATATGAAAAATTCGTGATGAACAGTGAAACAGGGGTTGGCAGGTCAGGGCGACGGGAGGGGGTGGAGGTGGGGTGGGGCAGCAGCAGCAGTCCCGCCCGTGCTGCTGGATTTATTAACAAGGCGACCCCGAGGGAGGCGGGGTGCGGCCGGGGGTGGGGCGGGGCGGGGTGGGGCGGGGCTGCGAGGCGTGGGTTACCCCTGAAGGTGCATGGCGTGGGCGCGGCGCGCTGGGTTGCTATACGATGTGTTAACACGGCCGCGGGGGCTGCCGAGAGGGCGTGCGGCGGGGCGAGGCGGGGCGAGGTGCTGCAGGCTGGCCTGGCTGGCCTTTCCCTTCAGAAAAATAAAGAAAAATGTCCAATGTTCAGGGATAGCCGCCAGCGTGCGTGTTTGGGGCGCGCGCGGCGCGTCGGGGGAGCGAAAGAAGCTGCAGAGAGGAAACAATGGAGCGGCGGCCAGGGGGTGGGGCCAGCGGGGGGCGGCGGGGGGCAGCTGGATGAGCGGCGGGGACAGAGAGGAAGGGTGGACCTTCACTTTTGTGCACCAGAGGGCGGAGGCTGCGACCGAGGGGGGAGTCACTTCGAAAAATCATTGCAAGGCAAATATAATAAAATCAAATTAAATCAAGGGGAAAAAAAGAAGATACAGAAAGATCCGAAAAATAGAGAAGAAATGAACATAAAACTGGTAAAAAATGAAGAAAGGCAGAAATGGGGGGAAAAGATCAGAATTTATCAAAAAGTGACAGAAATATTCCTTGAAAAAACAAAAACAAATATAAAAACAAAAACTTTTAAAAAAAATCAAAATTTCAAAGGTCAAAAAAAAACGTTATCGCTAACGCTAACGTGACAGCAGATGATAAAGACCGTCAGTGACACGTCAGTGACACGTCAGTGACACGTCAGTGACACGTCAGTGACACGTCAGTGACACGTCAGTGACACGTCAGTGACACGTCAGTGAGACGTCAGTGAACTTTATGAAAAAGCATCTATCATCTGCTATCACGTTAGCGTTAGCGATAACGTTTTTTTTAGCAGATGATACCGAAGGTAGCATCTGCTTTTACTCTCGATCTCGCAAAGTAAAACATGGAGACCCCTTCCCTCCTATACCAAGGGCTATAGGGATGTAAGGGGAAGGGTCTCGTTCTGTCGCCGTTCCGCCGTTCCGCCGTTCCGCCGTTCGACCATTCGACTGACGTGTCACTGACGTGTCACTGACGTGTCACTGACGTGTCACTGACGTGTCACTGACGTGTCACTGACGTGTCACTGACGTGTCACTGACGTGTCACTGACGTGTCACTGACGTGTCACTGACGTGTCACTGACGTGTCACTGACGTGTCACTGACGTGTCACTGACGTGTCACTGACGTGTCACTGACGTGTCACTGACGTGTCACTGACGTGTCACTGACGTGTCACTGACGTGTCACTGACGTGTCACTGACGTGTCACTGACGTGTCACTGACGTGTCACTGACGTGTCACTGACGTGTCACTGACGTGTCACTGACGTGTCACTGACGTGTCACTGACGTGTCACTGACGTGTCACTGACGTGTCACTGACGTGTCACTGACGTGTCACTGACGTGTCACTGACGTGTCACTGACGTGTCACTGACGTGTCACTGACGTGTCACTGACGTGTCACTGACGTGTCACTGACGTGTCACTGACGTGTCACTGACGTGTCACTGACGTGTCACTGACGTGTCACTGACGTGTCACTGACGTGTCACTGACGTGTCACTGACGTGTCACTGACGTGTCACTGACGTGTCACTGACGTGTCACTGACGTGTCACTGACGTGTCACTGACGTGTCACTGACGTGTCACTGACGTGTCACTGACGTGTCACTGACGTGTCACTGACGTGTCACTGACGTGTCACTGACGTGTCACTGACGTGTCACTGACGTGTCACTGACGTGTCACTGACGTGTCACTGACGTGTCACTGACGTGTCACTGACGTGTCACTGACGTGTCACTGACGTGTCACTGACGTGTCACTGACGTGTCACTGACGTGTCACTGACGTGTCACTGACGTGTCACTGACGTGTCACTGACGTGTCACTGACGTGTCACTGACGTGTCACTGACGTGTCACTGACGTGTCACTGACGTGTCACTGACGTGTCACTGACGTGTCACTGACGTGTCACTGACGTGTCACTGACGTGTCACTGACGTAACAACCGTTACGTTTTTGACGTAGCTAGACCGTTTTTACGGAGGCCCGCCCTCCCAGCCCTCTCTTATATATTAATCCCATTTTCTCCTAACCTTTTTAAGAAGACGAACGAGATCGAGAGTAAAAGCAGATGCTACCTTTGGTATCATCTGCTAAAAATTCATTGTACGTAAACGCTTTGTTTGAGTGATCACCCCGCTCGGCTGCGCCGGGCTGGGCAGCGCTGCCCACCGCAAACACACCCTCTCCTCTTCCTCTCAATTTTTTCCCTCTCGCGCTCAATTCCCTCCCTCGCCTTGCTCTTTCGCCCCTCGCTCTCGCTTTATGCCGATCTCCTAAACTCTCCCTCTCGAAAACTCCGTTCCCCTCTCTCTGCTCCACCCGCGCGCACTCTGCCACCGACATGTCGCCATTACCTTTTCATGCAGGAGCGCGGAAAGAAGTTCAACCAGTGTTCAGTGACTCTCTGTTTCTCTCTCACACGCGCACACACCCCACCCCACCCCAGCTGGTTCGGTCGAGCGCGATGCCCACACTTTATCTGTCGGCACGACCCAGCCCTGCTGCACGGCACGTAGCAGCGCAGCCCAGCACAAGGCAGCAGCAGGGCGTCCGCGTTCTCCGCAGAAACGCGCGGGCGCCACGCAGCGGGCGGAAACCGAACACATATATTTGTGCGGTCCCTTCCGGCCCGCTCCTCGTCCACCCCGCCCCGCCCCGCCCCGCCCCGTCCCGTCCAAAAACACTCTCAATAACGCGCCGCATCCCGCTGTATCCGGATCCGGCCCCGGCCCACCAGGTGGCGCCTAGCCGGCGCACCGCCTCGGCGTGAGATTCGACAACCTGTTTTATCCGCTTCCCCTTCCTCCTCCACTTCTTACTCGTACCTCCTACGTCCGCCTATACCTCCTTCTCCTCCTCCATCCGCCTTCTCCTTTTTCCTCCTTCTCCTCTCCCCTCGTCCTACACACCTTCTCCTCCGCCTCCACGACCACCATACTTCCTTCGTGGACTCATTTACTCGTCGGCGAGTGTCGGCCGGAGCCGTTTCTATTTCCTGCTTCCTCGCGTCTGATAAATGACAGCTGCTACCACAGAGCAGAGCTTGGCCCCCGTTCCGTCCCGTCCCGCCCGTTTTTCGGTGCGGTGAAAGCTTTTGTATTTCACCGCCGCTTAATAACTTTTCCTCTCGCCTGTTCCTGATCGACGGCGCGCGCACAGCTCAGCACGGCGCAGCACAGTGCGGGGTCCAACCCCCCCCCCCCCTCCCCTCTCCAGCTCCACACCAGTCGCACAAAACGTCGTGCTGCGTCAAACTTTTCTCCACAAAACATAACGGGCGCGGGCGGCTGAGCAGAGCCAAGCAGAGCTCACTGCTAGAGGAGGCAGGGGGACAATGGAAGCCGGGTGATGGTGATGGGTCTAGTCTGGTCGTCTGGTGTGCCGATGGCAGACGCTGCCTCGATATGGGACTCTGACCTCTGCTATCTCCTGCTGCCGGCACGCCCAGGCAGGCCAGCACTTGGCAGTACTTAAAACAAGAACAAAACTTTTTTTTAAAAAGAAAAACCTTTCTGGCGAAATCCCCAAACGGGAGCCTAAAAAAATGCAGCACACACGCGCGGTTCTGCAGCGTTTCAGGACTTAAACTTGATATCGAAATCTACTTATTATTAGGGTCCGGCATCTTTACAACGAGTTTACCCGAGACGTCTTTTGCAAGTCAAACCGTTGCCCGCCTAAGCAAACAAAAATAATGATAATAATAAAAATGAGCCTCGCTTGCTGTATTTTCTTAAATTTTTATTTTGTCGTTGCTCCTTTTTTCGGCCTTGGCGATGGGCCCGGGCCCGCTCGGCCGCCGCCCAGAGGGGCTCCAACGGCAAAAGGGAACCGCACATAAAGGAGGAAAACCTCGCCACAAGCAAAAGCAGCAAGCGCGGCCCTTTATGCCCACGGGGGCCGCTAATGTCCCCCGTCAAAGGAACAGCGCCACGTCAAATTCTTGCTAACGCATTTCTCAATTTTCTTGTATTTAGGGAAAATCACGAAGTGCATTTCTTTATCATTATGATGTGACACGTGATGAAAGTAAATTGAACTGGCACAAGCACGCAGTCGGTACACATTGGCTGTCCTCATACATTTACAATGCGTTCCTTTGTTTTAGTAAATTACCAAACAGGGCTTCATTTTTTTAAAGTAAAATTAAAACGAAGTAATTTTATGGAGCGCGCGACGAAACGCTTCCCCAAAAAAGAATAGAATTTTTCTTCAGATCAAAACGAAACACATCTTTCCAGAGCGCGCTCGCGTCGCGAGGTCCTTTTACGATACACAGAGATGCAGGCGGCACACACACGGGCGGGTGCAGTTCAGTGCAGGTCCGCCCCGGCCCGGCCCGGCACGCCCAGCACGTACGGCCCACGCCACAGCCCGCCGCGCGCTGCTGCTGCCTGCATATTCACATCGACCGTGCAAGCCGTGTTGTAAATTCAAAGCAGAGAGAGCAGCGCCGTGCGGCTGTAAAGTCACAGCAGCAGCAGCAGCGGGGCGCACCCCTCAGGATAATTAGCGAGATTAAAACGACATCGGTGGATGGTACGGCGCCGGCTATTGCTATTGGCCCCCGCCCCGGTCCGCGTCGGGTCCGCAACGACCAGTGACGGCCGATTAACACGATTATCTTGGAAACGGGGTGAACTGGGGAGGGGGGGGGGGGGGTTCTGACGTGCGGTTAGCGCGGGGGTAGGGTAGGGGGGAATGTAGTGCGGGGGTAGGCAGGGCTCTGCTGTGGTTTCGAGGGGGTGGGGTGTGGTCGGCTGGGGTGAGGTGGTGTGGGGCACGTCGGGGGACGGGTCGGCCCGCATGGCGCGGAGGTATAACTCCGCACACCTCCGTGTAGAAGCAATACGCCCCTCCCCCGCCACCATCTCAACAGCCGTCTGATTACGGAAAACGCGATCTCCTACCTCCGTCCTATTAGGCGGTGTCCCACGTTGGGGATGGCAGACCGGGGAGGTCACTCCTACAAAATTGGTAAAATATTATTTTTGACTTTAGATTGATTTGATAGTATTTTGATTTGATTTTTCTTTTGATTTTACAAGAAAAATTTCTGTCATTTTTTGATAAATTTTGATCTTTAACCCCCATTTTTAGAATCAATTTTATTTCAGTTTATTATTGTTCATTTTTTCTAGATTTTCCGGATTTTTCTGTATCTTTTTTCCTGATTTCTTATTTTTTATCTTTTTTTTAACGATTTTTGGGGTAGAGGGCCGTACGACGACTTCTTGAATTGAACCCCCCCTCGGGTAGGGCCACATGAGTGCGACGAGGACAGACGCGCACAGCGCACACTCACCTGCTCCTGGGAGAGCGACTGCCGGGTCTCTGCGCGCCGCAGCATCTCGTCCAGCTCGTCATCCAGGTCGTCGCCTTGGAACTTGCGCCACACGAACCTGTCGAACAGAAGAGATGAGAGAAAAGCACACCTCTAGTTCATCACACCCTTAGATAACTTTTATTAAAAAAAAAAAAAATTAAATTAAAAACAGGCTTAATGTAATAATCACTGTCAATTAATTCATGTGACGTCACATTCGTTTCCCAAATCAAATGCCACAATTGTTTAGATGTAATTGTCACTCATCCCCTTAGGAAGTGACTGACGCATTTACCACGCGAGCCACGCCTTCCCAATTCACACTGCAACGAGCGTGACAGCGTGACATCATATGTTAACCAAAGTGACAGGTTTGATATGAAAATGAATGTGACGTCACATTAATAGAATGCCAGAGTGATGAGGCGGAGTACTGCGAGTCACAATGATGGCTTGTAAACGCAGATTGTAAGCCCGCAGGAAGCGGGCAGAGCCGCGGCGGAGGCTATGATGAAGGCTGCTGTCAGTCATCACCTCAACACGTGCGCGAGCAGGGGATGAGCCCGGGCCGCCCCTCAGCCTACCCGCCCGTCAACAGTTGATGAGGACGCGCGGGCGGGGTGGGGGGGGGGCGGGGCGGGGGGGGGGCCGCAGGGAGCAAGGATTCCACATAATTCCCTGACACTCCATCCCATCAACACGGTTGTCCGCGCATAGGGGAGCCGAGCGCGGGCGCACAAACACACCTTCCTACCCCCCCCCCCCCTCACCCCACCGATGCCGGCGGCCCGATGGTCAACCCAGTTAACCCTCCTGCCTTCTGGCCCGCGCCGGCCTGGCGCCGCCAACCGGCGCGCTGCCGGACTTCCTGCGGACGGTTCGACTCACTCAATTATTAGCAAACACGCGGGGCCGTCCGAGTGAGCCTGGTTTGGGCAGCGCGGGCGGGGCGGGCAGTGCCAGCTGAACGACGCGAGGGACTCCGGGCCCCGCCCCGCCCCGCCCCGCCCCGCCCCGCGCCCGGCACGGCCTGCCTGATGAACTGGGTTATGTCGGGGTCGTGTGCGTGCGCGCATGTGAGTGTGTGTGCGTGTGTGTGTGTGTGCAAGTGTGTGAGTGCGTGCGCCCCATCAGTGCGGGGCGGACCTGGGGCCAAGGGGATGGCGAGAGGCGAGTGAGTGGTGCCCTGCTCCTGGCCCCCCGCCCTGCCCTGTGGCCTGTGGCGCGGGCCGCCACCACGCTCCCGGGGGAGCGAAGCAGAACGCCAGCGACCTGGGCCAGCCGGGCCAGTCCCGGAGAAATCCTTTACCACCTTGGCAAAAGCGCGCGAGGAGGAGGAGGAGGAGGAAATGGGTAATAGCGGAGCGGTGGGGCGGGGCGGGGTGGACCGCGATCCCCAAGACCACGCCGGGCCGTCCCCGCCCGGCGCCCGGCACGGGTCGGGCAGGTTCCCCCGGGTTCCCCATGCAGGGACCATAAAACACCAAGCAGCCCCTCTGGCCCCGGCGCTCGGCCCGGCACGCGGCCCGGCGCGGGGCGGGCCTCGGGCAGGAACAACAACACCTTGGGGCTGCTGTACCTACACTGTACACCTATCCGCCCCGCTCCCGCCCCGGGACTAGACCGTCGTGTTCGTCCCGACACTAAACCCCTTCCAAAGCTGCGTGGGCCGAATCACCTGCTGGCGGGGCGGTGGCGGCTATAGTCAAGGCAATGCGCGGGTGAGAGAGAGAGAGAGAGAGAGAGAGAGAGAGAGAGAGAGAGAGAGAGAGAGAGAGAGAGAGAGAGAGAGAGAGAGAGAGAGAGAGAGAGAGAGAGAGAGAGAGAGAGAGAGAGAGAGAGAGAGAGAGGGTTGGCAGCACTGACTGGCGCGGGCACTCGCGCTAACACCCGCCACACGTGTGTGAGTGCCGTGCCGTGCCGTGCCGTGCCTCGTCCCGTTCGCTGCGCGAGGACCCCCCGGCCCCGGCAAAAGCCGCGCCAAAGCCACACACGAGCTAGTCCCCCCGAACACGGAGTTTCAAAACGATTCAAACCTCAGCGGCTGGCGCGCCTCCCGCACCCCGCGGCCCCTCATCGGCTCTACAGCGAGCAGAACCGCCTACGCCTTTACACGTCGAAAAGTTTTCGCATTCCTGTCCCTCCCGCCGCCGCAGAGCGAAGGAAAAGGACCCGGGAGGAGGAGGAGGAGGGCTCGACCGCGCCCAACTTTCATATCATCGTCACTCTGCTCCCAGTCACCGACACCATCGCCGCTACACATTCAAAGAGGGAGGGAGGGAGGGAGGGAGGGAGGGAGGGAGGGAGGGAGGGAGGGAGGGAGGGAGGGAGGGAGGGAGGGAGGGAGGGAGGGAGGGAGGGAGGGAGGGGGAGGAAGGGGGGGGGGACTCCTGCTATGGATATTTCTCCAATGAAAACGAATTCTTTTCCTTTCGCTGAGTCGCGGCGGTCGTCCATAACCGTGCGTCATCATTGTCACCGCTACTGTAACCCCTGCCGCCGCCGTCACCACCAGCGCAGCAGTAGACATCGGCAGTACAGGGGCAGACTTTTAATAAAAGCGACCCAGCCCGACCCGGCCAAGCCCGGCCCGGGCCAGGCACGCCAGCGCCTCGGCTTTGGCCTTGTGCCGCCTCACTAAAAGGTCGCTGCGGGGAAGACACAGTGGCGTGCGAGAGAGACAGAGAGAGCGAGCGCGAGAGAGAGAGGGGGGGGGGGGAGCGAGGGGCTGCTGCTGCGTGCGCATGTGGGGAATAGTAGTATCTTGACAGTGCAGCGTTGAGACAGCACGCGTTGGAGCGGTGACGCCAGACCACCACCACCACCACCACCACCACCACCACCATCTCCTCCTCCTCCTCCTCCTCCTCCTCCTCCTCCTCCTCCTCCTCCTCCTCCAGCTCCTCCTCCTCCTCCTCCTTCCGCTTCTCCCCCTCTCTGTCTCTCCCCCTAAATCTACTCCACTCCTCCCGGCTGCTGGCAGCGCAGAGAGCCCACCCTGGTCCCCCTGGCCCGGTCCCGTCAGGCTGAGCGACGCGCTGCCCCAGATAAAAGAAAGTTGTGCAGCGGCAGCGCTCAAACTTACACACACACACACACACGCACGCACACACACACGCGCGTGTGCACACACCTACACGCAGCTCTTTTCTTCGCGTCTGTTTCACGCGGTCCGCACAGGTGCGCGACAGGTCCGTGAGATTGGCCGTCTCCCCCTCTCCCCCCCCTCTCCCTGCAGTCACCTCAAATGAGTGCGATCAGCAGGAGGACCAGGACCCTGGAGAGAGAGAGAGAGAGAGAGAGAGAGAGAGAGAGAGAGAGAGAGAGAGAGAGAGAGAGAGAGAGAGAGAGAGAGAGAGAGAGAGAGAGAGAGAGAGAGAGGGAGAGGGAGGGAGGGGGAGAGAGAGAGAGAGAGAGAGAGAGAGAGAGAGAGAGAGAGAGAGAGAGAGAGAGAGAGAGAGAGAGAGAGAGACGGAGCGCTGCTGTATTCACGGCGCGCGCGGCGCCGGTACATGAGGCAGCAGAGCGGAGCTGAGACGCGCGGCTCAGGCGGGCTTAGCGCGGGATTGCTATACCGCTGCTGGAAGAAAATAAAAGAGGTAAGAGGTGGAGAGGACGGCAGCAGGCGAATAGTGCGGGGGGCTTATTCATGGCCCTCCTGTTGTCCAGTATGACTACACTGGTACACGCGCCGTCATGCACGTCCCGTGGGAGGCCATCCTCGACCCGACCCCGGCCCAGGACTCGACCCGCGCCGCACAACCACGCGGACATTACGGATACGGTCGCCTCAGGCGTGCGCGTCCCGAGCAGGGGCCGGGCCGCGCCGGGCCGGGCCGGGCCGAACAGAGGGTCCCTCGTATGTACGACCGTGCCCTCTGATGCCGCGATAGGAGTATATACTCCCCTCCTCTCACGAGAAGTAAAGGGTTAGGTCAAAAGGCAAGGCGACTAAGAAAAAAAGGGGAAAAAAAAGCATTTACAGAAATACTTGAAAATAAATTGAAACATGCCGAAGCGCACATTTTTCTTTCAAGTCACTCAGAAATAAAAGAGTTGACCGACCTCTGTGATGGTTAGATTATTAGGTTCGGTACGTAGCTGCCCGGCCCGGCCCGCCTGGCAGGTAGGCAGTGCGGCCGGCCCGCCGCACGCGCGCGCTGTGCGGGCGAGCCTATCCCCCGGTCCGCAGGCGCCCGCCGCGCCGCGCCGCCCGCGCCGCCCCGGGTGATGGAGCGTCGGGGCATTAGTCTCGCGGGATCTACGCGCTGCAGGAGGCAAAGCTGGAGGAGCGGCGCGGAACAGAGCGGACCAGCGCAGCGGATAAAAAAAAAATTAAGGAAAAAAATTTGACTTGGGGGCGTAGCGTGGCGCGGCGTGGGCTGCTGGCGTCGTGGCGAATTCAGTCGTTCATCCCACGCCCAGCCAGCCAGCCCGGCCCGACCCGGCCGCTAGCGCCGCTAGCCCGGGTATTTGCCAAAGCATTCGGACTACGAGCTCGCAGAGAGGCCAGGCCAAGCCCCGTGGAGAGGAGCCGCTCAAATGCGAGAGAGAAGTGGCGCCGGGGAGAGGAAAAACACAGTAGAGTTTACGCGGAGCAAAGGAAAATTGAAATCTAAATTAGGAAGTCGGGTGGAGCGGGCGGGCCGCTGCCTCGGCCGCTGCCCCGGGGCGCACTCCGCCACTCTGCTCGCCTCACCTCGCGTGAGATCCTCACTTCACGGCGGGTGAGGGGAGCGGCAGCCACGGTGCCTCGCAGTCAACGCCGAGGCGGAGGGGAGGATCACTCATACAAAGTTTGCACTTTTTAAAAGTTTGATTTTGATGCATTTTTGTTTCGATTTTTCTTTTGATTTTACAAATAAAATTTCTGTCACTTTTTTATGAATTTTAATATTTGCCTCTTACTTCCGACTTATTAATTTTAATTTCTTTTTTCATTGTTTCTTTGTTCTAGATTTTTCATATTTTCTGTATCTTTCTTCTCGATTTTTATTTTTTTAATTTTTTAAAAAGTATTTTTTTTTTAGGGCCGCACAATGATTTTACGAAGTGACTCCCCCCTCGGTTTACGCCACGGCGTCGGCGTCCCGGCGCTCACGGGGACCGATAACAAAGGAAGCGAGCGACGCTTGCGATTCTAACACCCACTTTCCCCCCGCAGCAAGCCAAGCACCGCGTCGCGCGCTGCGCGGCGGCCTCGGTAAAGGCAATATTTAATGCCGGTCACGTTGGGAACACGGTTGGTTTTAATCAGAAAGCTGCTAAGTTTGTCCGCCGCCCCGCGCCGCGCGCGTATCCTCGAGCCGCGGGCTTCCCTCTCCCCTCCCGTCGCACCTCTCCGCCTCCGCGCGTCGCCGTCGTGTCTTTAATCTGCCGCGAGCGCCTTTACCTGGCGAGCAGCGCGAACAGCGCGAGGAACGGAACGGAGCAAGGCGGCCGCAAAGGCGACGCTGCGGCGCCAATCTGCTGTTGGCGAAGGCAATCAAGTTACCGATATTATTATTATCAAAGTACACGGTGGATATCGTTACGCGTAGCAGGGCGCAAAGTTGCGACTGTGTCAAACCACGTGGCTGGAGCCAAAAAAAAAAAACAAAAAAAAAAAACAGTTTTTGGCAGGCATCGTTTCTACCAGATACGCTGTTCATTAAAATAAATTGACTTTTTTATTTTTATCGCACAGTTCTTACTCAAAATAAATCGTCGAAATCATAAAATTACAAATAATAATAATAAGAATAATTATTATTATATTACGTACTAATAGTGTGTTTCGATTAGACAAGGGAGAAGAATAGCGGATAGAACAAAAAGCGTCCTGATTGGCTGAGCCCCCACCACCACCACCACCACCACCACCACCACTAGCCCCACAGAGAAAATAGACGACTAATAGACATCTTTTAGAAGTCTATGTATAGATGAAAGATCATCTAATAGATGTCTAGAAAAGACGTCTATTAGATGATCTAAGTGCACACTTTCGTTCCCAGATTTAGACGTCTAGAAAATTAGATGTGTAGACGGCCATTCTTTTTTTAACGTTATCATACTACCGGTTTCTCTTCCCTTTTTTTTCTTCTTTCTTGCTCTTGATAGTTTCCCTTTTAACGCATAACATTTCCTTTACTCGAATGTGAAGTCTTACCTTAAGGTGTACCCAGAGTAGTACCCCGAAACATTTTCGTCAGAGGAATACCTCAAACTTCCATCGAGCACGCTCTGGAGAGTCATGCTACGACTTTCGATGAAAAGAAAGTCAAAGCCATAACTCTAAAAAAATTATCGAATTTATGTAGATGACCGCTGCCTGATCACACTATTAAGGAAGAGGACGTTGCCGTACCCAACCAGGGAGACGGATCAGGGACCTGCGAGCGTTCAAGTTGAACCAATTATTTCTGGCGCATGGTTTACGATTTAAACATAAAACCTGCACAGGCACAAAAGGATTTGTCTTATAAAACACAAAGCGTAAAATTAAATGTTAGTATTTTGTCAAAATGTGATTTTAATGCAAAAGAATCAGTTTTGCATGTGACGCTCTGCCCGTGACGCCACCTAGCGGCATTTCTTGGCGACACGCACGCACTTCAGAATCTCCCGTGTGACAGAGTTTTTGCCGTCGTTCGACAACTAAAGCAGTTCTTCCCTGCCCCTCCACTAAGGCAGAGCCAAGCGAACTGTTGTCCAAATTTTCTTAATATCCCGTTCACCCATGGTATTGAACGGCACGTAGATGGAGCATAGACGTAATTTACATCAAATGTAGATATATTAATATTAAGACAACGTGGAAGTTCATAACCACATGGCAGATAAATTGGATAATTCCCTAAAACTCTATATTTTTTTAAAGATATTAGATACAACTCTAGGCCTTCACTACCCGCTCACAAATAATTACTCAAAGTTGAACCGTCTGGTTCCGTCACATCTAAATGAAGACGTGGATTAGTTGTCTCCATCACATCTCCACATAAACAGTCTACGCACATCTACCTTAAGACGTCTATTAGTAGTGTGAAGAAATGTCTATGTTTGTACGGTCTAGGCACATCTAAAGGCAGACCTAGTTTAGACCCCTATACACACATTCGTCGATAGCAAGACGGTTAATAGATGTCCAATAGATGTCTATCTCTAGAAATCTACCAAAAGAGATGGGCTAGAGGATGGTCGATCATCTATAGATGTCTATCTTCCGTGTGGGGCGCGCTCACGTCGCGCGAAGCGCTCAGCCAATCAGGACGCTTTTGTTCTATCCGCTATTCTTCTCCCTTTTCTAATCGAAACACACTATAATATATTTTTCTCTCATTTTTTTTCCGGTTTGCTGCAAATGTTTTATAGGAGTCAGTTTTGAGGGCATACGGTACGCCATCCAGCACACCCATTCCGTTGTGTCGTACGGGAGCGCGCAGCCAGAGGCAGCAGGGTCGAGTAGAGACTTCCTCTTCTGAGCTCAAAGTGCAGAACTACTTCCTGTTCCTCGACTCTAAGCCCACGCCACGCCCCGCCCCGCCCGCGCCTGCCCGTGCATGTAGACCCAGACCCCCGCCCGGGCCAGAGGCTGGGGGGTCGTTTTCACTTGCGACTCACTGAAGTTTTCCACAGCTTGGATGTGGCAGGGCAGGGCAGGGCACGGCACGGCAGGGCACGGCAGGGCAGGGCAGCTACAGTGTCTGCAGGGTAATGAGCACGAAGCCGTATGCGTAAGGGCGGGTTGGGGTGGGGTGGCGCGGGCCCGGGCAGCCCCGCTGGGAAGTTTCCCCTTTCTGCTCGGCCTCTCTCGCACACACGTACAAGAGCAATAATCCTCCTCCCACCGCTACTGAGGGATTTGGTGCGCGTTTGTCCTGTGATTTCTTTTCATTTGTCTGTCTGTCGCTCCGCGGGAAGGGCGCGGGCGAGCTGGCCGGGGTGAGGAGGGGTGGGTTGCGGGAGGGAGGGAGGGTGTCGTGTGGTGAGGGGACGGGGTGTGATTATGGCCGCTTCTCATACAAACAGGCCCTGAGCCCCTCTCTGTATGCGCGGGGTATAGGGTAGGAGAAGAGGGTGCGGGGTGGGGTGGGGGGTGGGGTGGGGTAGGAGGAGAAGAGGGTGCGGGGACGGGGTTGGCAGAAGGTCCTGCGGGGGCAGCGAAGGGCACAGCCCCGCACACGTGCCTACACCACGTGTGCCTGCGGGAGCCAATTAATAAAGACAGGTTTCGCCCAGCAGCGCACGACGCCATTCCAGCCCAGCCCAGCCGCCCTGATGGGATTGCCATGATATATGACGCATCGTTAACAGTCACATCGTTTCGTTATGCATGAGCGCGCGCCTGTCCGGACCCCCCGCAGGGCCGCGGGGCCGCGGGGGCAGCTCACCATTGTCGCCCTCGTCTGTCTGCTTGTCTCTGTTTGTTTGGCGCGCGTGCTCCCGCCCGTGTCCCTGTCTGCAGACTGATTCAGAAGCGTGCTGCTCTCTCTCTCTCTCTCTCTCTCTCTCTCTCGCACTCATTGAGCGCGCGCCGCACAGGCGCGAGAGAGACAGCGGGCGAGGAGAGCCTCTCCGCTCTCTGCAGTAACTGTTGAGTGAGTACCGACCTGACGCCCACGATGGACAGCAGCAGGGCGAGCAGCGGCCCCGCCGTGAGGACGCAAGCCAGGAACACGATCTGCATGTCCGAGTAGCCTGCAACAGAGCGAGACAGACGCAAAGGTCAGGGTCAGCGCAGAGGGAGAGAGGGAGATGAGATACATTTGCCGTCAAATTTGAAGTATAGACTGAGGATGCTGCGGAGTGGGACAGTGGGGAAGTTGGGCAGGGCCGAGGGGAAAACGACTATGGAATTTTTGCACATCTCGTAATTCAGAAAAAAATCAGAAAAAAAATTGAAAATTCAGAAAAATTTAGAAAAAAATCAGTAGAAAATTCATAGAAAAATGTAGGCAATAATTGCAAAAGAAAAATCAGAAAATGTAAAACAAAATTCACGAAGATTTTGAAAAATACCCCGCCCCCAACTGACGGACCCCCTCACTACCAACCCTCTAGGCCCTGCGCCCTACTGACGACTCATGCTACCTTTGGTATCATCTGCTAAAAGGGTCAGAAAAAGTAACAAAATCTGCTCTGCAAATCTTAGTGTGAAATAGTTTGCCACTTTAAACTGCTTAACTAAAGTTCTGCAGTTATCACAAAAGAGTTCTGCACTTGCAACTGCAAAACTCTCTAGTTCTGCTCGAAAAACTGGATAGAGAGTTCTGCATGAGCTGCAAGTGCAGAACTAAAGAGTTCTGCGGTTGCAAGTCCAGAACTCTTTAGTTCTGCAGTTTAAACTGGTAAACTATTACACACTAAGATTTGCAGAGTGTTCACCCAAATAATTCAGAGCTCTGTTTCCCCTCGGGCAGGGCAGGGCAGGGCGGGGCCGCTGCTTGTGTGCCTGGCTGGTACCGGCTGATACGACGGCGCCCCTCTGTGGCCACCACGTGACCAGCAGCCACCGGCCACACTCTCACCCGTGATGGTCGCCGCTGATAGCTAGGGTGGCGGCAGCAGCGGCAGCCCTTCCCTTCGCCATGATGCTCCCCTTGCTGCTGCAGGACGGGCGGGCCGGACGTGGGGCGGGACGGGAGAAGACAAACAGGTGGACAGTGACGAGGAAACGAGACAGCAGGCGGTACGGGGCGGGGTGGGGCGGGACCAGACCGGAGCGGACGCCTGACAACACTCTCTCTCTCTCTCTCTCTCTCTCTCTCTCTCTCTCTCTCTCTCTCTCTCTCTCTCTCTCTCTCTCTCTCTCTCTCTCTCTCTCTCTCTCTCTCTCTCTCTCTCTCGGCCTTCCTGCTGTTAGCAGCACCCGACCGCAGCACGGCCAACGGCCACCGCAACAGCAGCAGGTCTCACGCAAAAGCAGCAGGAAATAAAAGCAAAAAATCAGAATATATCAAAGAGATTTTTTTTTTCATTTTTAGCGTATCTATATTTCTATTATTTGCAGAGCTTCCGAGTCTGCTGGGGTTCGGGGATGAGCTGCTGCTGCTACGGCGGCGCCCCAATCAACAACGGGGCGGATAACGCGTTAACGCCCCTCTCGTTATAACGATGGTGACGCTAAAGTAACGGCCGAGGATAACGTCACGGGAATGGCCGGGTCCGGCCGGCCGGCCGGCTCGGGGGAGCCAGCGGCGCGCTGCCCCTCGGGACCCACGGCAGACGTAACCCGAGAGCCGAGGAGCAGAGCCGAGCGGCACCGCGCCAATCACTGCAGCTGTGAGCTGTGCCCGCCCCGCGCCGGGCCCCGCGCCGCCCCGCCCCGCGCCGCCCGCAGCACCGCCCCGCCCGCCTCTTCACGCTGTGCAGTGAGTCTTAAGCCGTGGCGTCTTGTCGCTTGGCAGTGATGGATCAGCACTCAGCGCAACGCCTCTGCCCTGCAGGGCGTGCGGGCGCGCGGGGGTTGGGTGGGGCGGGGTGGGGCACACAGGGCAGAGGCAAGGTGCGCCGCTTGCGCTCTCAGCTTGGTGCGGGGCAGGCCTACACTACCTCACGCCCGCTCACGGCTCACCTGTTTGGCCCCGCCTTGCCCACCTCATCTCTGAGGCCTGGGCGCACTGCAAACCCTGGAATCCAATTTCTCACCCAAAATGGGAGAGGACAATTTTCAATGATAAATTGAAGTGAGAATTTTTAACCTCACTCTTTTCGAGCGGGATGTTTTTTAGCCTCGCTCTATTTGAGTGAGGATTTTTTAACCTCACTTCATATGAGCACGAATTCTCTCTTTATAAGGGCGAGGTCTCAAAGTTCTTTCTCATAAAGAGCGAGGAAAAAATTCTCACTCTCCAGAGAGTAATAAAATTGCCCTCAAATTCACAATCGTATGGGGGCGCGAATTTTGACTTGCAGATTTTCAGTGCGCTGGAGAGCGAGAGAGAGAGAGGGAGAGTGAGGAAGAGGGAGAGTGAGAGCGAGCGAGAGAGAGAGAGAGAGAGAGAGAGAGAGAGAGAGAGAGAGAGAGAGAGAGAGAAAAAAAAGTGTGTGAGAGAGAGAGAGAGAGAGAGAGAGAGAGAGAGAGAGAGAGAGAGAGAGAGAGAGAGAGAGAGTTTTTTTTTTGGGGGGGGGGGATATAGCTGAGAACGTATACTGCTTGAGGGTGTGAGGAAAGCACGAAACGACGACTCGAACCTCGAAAGAGAAATGGAACTCGGACGTCAGACGAGAAAAAAAGAAAAAAAGTAGACTCATGGTGTGGTGGAGAGAGAAAGCAAGCAGCAGAGAACAGCGTGTAAAGACGGAAATGAGGAGAGAGGGGGGGGGGCGAGGCTGTAGCAGAGATAGGAGCGTCCAGAATAGAGGTGCAGTGATAAATGATTCCGCGGCCCTGAGCCATTTAGTACACACACGACACCCGGCCCGGTCTCGTCAACCCTCGCATTCGGCCCTTTTTTTTCCTTCTATTAATTCTCTGCAAAACGCGTGGAAGACGACGCAATCAGGTCCTGTGGACGCGCTGACATTAGTTACGATCCAATTGGCCGAGCGTCTATACTCAATCATTGCTGGGCGATATTGGACCACGAGGCGGCGGTCGGGCGCGGGAATAAGGAAGGGGAGGGGGAGGAGAAAGGGGTGGGGGTGAGGTGGGGGAGGAGGGGACCAGAGAGGATGGGGGGGGCGGGGGAGCCCAGAGCTGGCGCGGAAATGAGAGAGGTGGTCTGAGCTAGGGCAACAAGAGGGTATACACGCTGGTTGAACCGCTCGTCCACAGGCGGCGCGAGGTGGGAGAGGGAGAGAGAGGAGAAAGGAAGGGGTCAGCCAGAGGTTTACGGAAGAAGAGAGAGAGAGAGAGAGAGAGAGAGAGAGAGAGAGAGAGAGAGAGAGAGAGAGAGAGAGAGAGAGAGAGAGAGAGAGAGAGAGAGAGAGAGAGAGAGAGTGTGCATTAGGAGCGAGGCGGGCTGGGAGAGGCGTTCCACCTTGGGTACCGACACACCTTTTGGTAACCGCGTCCTACACCTTTTGATGTGAGGCACAGTGTGTCCCGAGGGGTCCACCACTCTGGTAATCTTGTGCACACTTTGTCCGAAATTACTGGTCATCACATGCCAAAAATTCCTTTTAACGGAGTTTTTCATGCTGTTTAGGGCTTTCCCTCATTAATATGAATTAATATGAATCCACTATCAAATAGAGAGAGAATTTTGAAACGACTGCTTTGATCGAGTGAGGCAATCAATCTCCCGAGGGCGGAAATCCTCCCTCTGGTATTTACAGTGACATGATTGTGTCGGGGCGAGTCCTACGTTTCTTCATGTAAAACACACTTTGCCGTACACCAAAAAGAGCAGGACACCGTGCCTGTGCCTCACATGAGGGAGGAAACAACTATGAATTTTGGTGTACAATTTTTGTGTATTCTCTGCAAATCCAAGTGCAGAACTGTTCTACAGTTTAAAGTATAGAACTAAAAAGATCTGCACTTCCAAGTGCAATTTTCCGACCATGACTAAAAACATTTTTTCTGAAGAAAATTAAAGGAGGTACGCAACAGAATACGAATTTTTGGAATCTTATTTGAGGACTCGTACTAGTTTCAATTTAAGTGGCAACACTATCACATTTATGCTCATTGGAAAGATAATTTCAAGGCGAAGTCTTCAGAAAAAATGTTTCTAGTCATGGTCAGAAAATTGCACTCGTAAGTGCAGAACTTTTTAGTTCTACACTACTTTAAACTGTAGAACAGTTCCGCACTTGGATTTGCAGAGTTTTACTGAATTTTCATGAATTTATGTAGAATTTTTTCCATTTTTGCTTAATTTTTTCCTTTTTTTTGGTGAATTTTTGAGAATTTTTCTAATTTTTTCCTGAATTTTTCTGAATTACGAGGTGTGCAAAAATCTCAGAGTTGCTTTCCTCCCCGATCACACCAAACGGTCACTGTGAAAAAAATTTCATTACATTTTCATTACATTGTAATGAAGCAATTTTCATTACAATTTCATGACAATTTAATGAAATTTTCATTATTTTTATGTAATGAAATTTAATGACACGTGTCATTAAATCAAAAACACAATTAATACGGAAATTTCTTCCTACAATTACTCTTCTAATTTTTATCATGCGTAGTATGGAAATATGTGGTAAAGGGTTTCATATTGAACCGCCGTCCTCCGCAGAGGTATAGTTTGAGAGACTCGAACGCTGCCAAGTCTACCTTTGGTCAAAAAATAAAGGACGCACGTGACGACTGAATCGTCCTCTACGTCGAATGCATCGGAAATAGGCAGTGGAGGTCATCTCGCTGCCGTTTCTGGTCAGCCGCGTGCAAGAAATTCCATTCGGTTACCGTAACTCCATCTAGCGGCAGAAATCAATACTACGTTATGTCATGAAAATGTCCTAAAAAGTAATGAATTTACAGATGATATGAAATTTGATAACAGAGTAATGAAATGATCATGAAATTTCATTACACTGTATTGAATTTCAGTGTGTCATGAAATTTCATAACACTTTCATTAAAATTGATCTACAAAATGTCATTAAATTTCAAACATTTTTAACAGTGGTGTAGAACGCATCCGGTCCTGCATCACAAAGTGTTGTGTAGGTCTGCCTCACACTAAAGGTTTCCAGACACCGTCCACATTGTGGACGGTATGCGGGGCGAGCCGCGCCGCGGGGCGGACGGGAGCACAGCGGCGGAGGCAGTGGCGGCATCTCGCAGGGCCAGAACGGACATCCGGCCGATAGGAATAGGCATTCCTACACCATACAGGAGACGTGAGGACGAGAGGAGTGTCCTGCGTGGCAGGAGAGGGAGAGAGAGAGAGAGAGAGAGAGAGAGAGAGAGAGAGAGAGAGAGAGAGAGAGAGAGAGAGAGAGAGAGAGAGGCAGGCGCGGAGTGTCTGAAGCCAGCGCCACGCCACGCCACGCCACGCGCGATCGGATCCCGCGATGCAAGTTATTCCAGCGGCGTGCGGCTCGACTGTGGAGCCCTGCGCAGCGCAGCGCAGCGATCCGTGCGGGATTCCCCCTCTATTATGTGGCGAACCGTTTCTATTTCCGCTCGGGTCGGTGGTGGAGGCGGCGGGGGAGGCGTCCCGAACCACCACCAGCCTGACCCTGCCGCGCAGCCGACGCGCTTTCTCCCTATTATGTAGACGTCAAGGGTAAAGTCGTGCGCGCGCGCGAAACCGCGCGGGTAAATGTTCGACACAACTCACATAGGTAATGTCGATAGTACCCGCGCGGCTACCGAGACCGACCTCACCCGTGATATATATATACACGCTCTCCCGGGCGGATGCGCCCGCGCTATTTCCATTTATCACGCGCCCGGCCCGGCTCGGCCACTTTCTTAATAGGGGCACGCGGCCCGGGCCGGGCCGGGCCGGGCCGGGCCTCGGCGGCGCCGGTACCCTATCATCTACCTCGGCAGCGTCGTGACCTGAGGGCCCGAGCGGGGCGGGGCGGGGCAAGGCGGGGCAGGGGTGGACTCCGAGGCCAAAGGGGACGCACTGAGATAGGCATGGAGCGGGGGCGGGGAGGGGCGGGGCGGCTGCTCCGGTCCGAAGGGCCCTCAACTAGGTCTTGAATTCAGGTGTCCAAAGCTCTCGAAATCATTTGATTATCTTTAGAAAATAGCCGAAATCCTTTTGAAATCACTGAAATCTCATGAAATCTTTGAGAACACATGAAATCGCCTAGAATTCCCTCGAATTCTCCATGAATTCAGGTGAAATCAACTCGGAATCCCTTGAATTTACTTGGAGTCACCGCAAAATCTGCAAAATTATATTATTTGAAATCGTTTGAAATCAGTTGAATTTAGTTGAAGCCATTTGAAATCAGCGGAATTCACTTGAAATTGATAGAATTTATTTGAAGTCCTTGGAATCCACTTGTAAATCAAGAAATGAAATCTTACTGAAATCAATGGAAATCCTGTTGAAATAATGAAATCATGCGAAATCTTTGAAATCTGGAAATCAGGTGTACAAGATTTTTTCTGAGTTGGACCCCTCGCTCCGGTCTGATACTGGCGACCTGCGCCGGGCCGGGCCGGCCTTCGCCAAACAGTCCGACCATCGGGACCGTTAGAGCGGATCTGTGTCAGCTGATAGAGCTGTGCGCCGCCGTACACCGGCGCAGGAAGCGCGCTGGTAGGTGGTAGAACCAACGTGGTCTTTGCCTTCTTTTTTCTTCCACTCCTTTTTTTCTTTTGTCCGCGCTGCAGCAGCACTGTCGCGTATATAATGGGCGCGGGTTGGGGTGATAGGAGCGCGTGGACTCGCCCCGCGGGCCGGGCCGAGCCGCGGGTAATACGCCCCGCATAAATCAAATAACGCCCGCTCAACTAACGTAATCCGGGTCTGCGATATGATTCCCCAGTGTGATCTAGCCCTGATTACTTGATTAACACGTAGTGTCCAGAGCTTTACCTTTCAAAAAAAATAAAAAAATAAAAGGTTTTGGTGCCGCAGGGCCGCAGGGCTCGTCGGTGCGATAGGCACGCGCGCGCGCACCTGTCTGCCTGCAGGCGACTGATTCAGAGGACCGGTCTCGCGCCCCCTCGATCTTGTCGCACTTATGGGGCTCCCCCATCACCAACACTCCGCACCGCCGCAGGTGCGACAAGGACAACAGAGGCACAAGAGCGATCTTCGAAATCAGACGGCGAGGACGTCACGGTCACGCCCCGGGCGTGGGCCTGGGCCTGCCGAGCGATTCCGAAGGTCGCTTTCATAACTTCTGTCCTCGTCGCACTCATAAAGAACTATACCATGGCCAGCATAGGGCGACGCTGTAGGTGCAACAAGGAAGGAGGGATGAGAGCGATCTCCTGAATCAGTCGGCTGGCCTAGCAGCGCCTGGTCCAGGTGGGCCTGTCCTGTCATTGGCAGCGCAGAGCGGGGAGCGCACGGCCCTCATTAAGGCTAGCAGCAGTCCCAATGGCAGACGCCGCCCAGGGCACCGGCGTAGAAGAGCGGGGTAAGGCGGGTTGGGGTGCGGCGGGGTGGGGTGAGGTGCGGCGGGGCGGGGTGGGGCGAGCGTGGGGCTTGGCGTGGGGCCTCAAGGTTTGCTGTGTGTCCTGCCCCAAGCCCTGCCCGCGCTGCGCCAAAGCTTTGAAAACAATACGAGCCCGTGCCGTGCCCTGCCACTCTCGCCTTGCCTTGCAGTGTGTTGCCGAGCAGAGCACGCAGCAGCGTGCGCGAGGGGGAGAGGGGGGGGGGGCGAGCCGGGCGAGGGACAGCTGCCTACGTCGTCATTTCTACCATCCCCCTTCCTCCCCTCACCCTCACCGACATGGAACGCGCTCCTGAGCCACCCTATGAGCAGCCCTGCCCTCAAACCAGATTTTAACGCCGGAAAAGCTTTTAAAAAATCCAGAAAAAAGAGAAAAAAATAAAATAAACATGTTGTAAACAATTTGACCACAAGGATTTTTTTTTCAAATAGAAATATGAAACACTGTCAACGGGAATTTTGACGGGATGGCCCGGAAATTTGTTAGCCGGTTTTTAACCGTTTTTAAAATTTACGGGACGACCGTACCAGAAAAATACGGACCTTCTGGTACGTTGAAATTATGGACCGTCCCGAACACCAAAATCCCGTATTTTGTGTTTAAGGATCCCCGGAGCACCTTTGACCCTTTGCATTTAAGTATAGGTACGGAAATGCCCGTAACTTTCCACTACGGATTTCTCCCGTATTTTAGAAATACAGGCGGCCGCCGTTAAAAAAAAAAATCACGGTGCGTCCCGTAGCACAATTATGTTAAGGGATTTTTAAAAGTGAAACGCTCTGCGGACTTATGGCGACGGGGGGCTGGAGAAGAGTATCAGTGGCGCGGATGACCGCGCAGGGCCGGCAGAGGCCTGCACCAGGAGAGGACGCGGGGGCGCCGCCTACGTGCGCGGAATGACTCGGGGCGTCCGCCCGGCCCGGCCCCGCCCCGCCCCGCCCCGCCCCGCCCCGCCCCGCCCGACTCGGCCCTTCCACCCGACTAATCGTCACCCCTTTTGTCTCCGGCTCGCCTTTCCTCAAGTCTCTCTCGCTCTCTTTCTCTCACACTCTGTTCGTTTGCTCTGTTCTTTTCCATTACCTCTCCCGTTCCTCTCCCCACCTTCCCCATCTCTCTCTCTCTCTCTCTCTCTCTCTCTCTCTCTCTGGCCCCCACGGCGCCCCCTGGCGCAGCATGTCACGTATGTTGGGTAACTGACCGTACAAATCCGGCTTTCTTTTTCATTCTATTTTCATAAAATTTGAATTTTACCGATTTTTCCCGTTGCTTCATGCACAGCGCTTTTTTATTTCCCTTTTTTGTGCCCTGCCCTATGGTGCCGGGCCCGGCTGCGCTTCCCCCAGAGGATATGCGCTGCGCGGACTCCCGGCCATGCGCGGCGCGCGCGGCCTGCAAAATAGTTGATGTGCAAGGGTGGGGTGGGGTGGGGTGGGGTGGGGTGGGGTGGCACAAAGGACAGGGTACCCTCACATAAACGAGCAGTGGAGTGTAATACTCTAGGCACGGCGCATGACATAAGTCCGGGACACGCTCGAGAGGGTTGGTACCTGAAATACGGGTTCGTACTCTTGGGGCTGAATGGTGACGGTCAAGCAAACAGTGGTTCAGTGGTATATCATATAAAAGGGTTTATTAGGATTAGTAACATGATGCCCTGGACATAAAGTATATACACATGGAGACACTCACACACATAACACAGAGAGCATAGCGACATCAAGGGGAAAACATATGCCCTTATGAGTGGGCCCGAGTGGACCAGTTGTTGGGGCTCACAGGAGCCAGGGCATACCTTCACAAATCAGAGTCCAGACAATGTAGAATACTCAGCTAGGGCGAGGAGCCGTGAGAGCGGCCTTTCGGCTAGAGGGCTAGGCCTGCCTTGACGCAGTGACACACGGGGGCGGCTGCTACGTACAAGTGATGAGCGAAGACTGACGGCTGGCGACTGACTGACCTCGAGGTGGCGGTTACATCTCAATTTATAGGTAAGCAGGCCGCCGGGAGCGGGGCGTGGTAGGGGGTAGGTTGGAACCCTTTGGCCAATCGGGGCCACCGGGGCGCAGTGATTCCAAGAAACACTTGCATCCGGCGGGAGGAGCTGCACCCCCTCGGCCTATCAGGGCTCGACCTTGACTCGGTTGCACAAGACGTTTAGGGCAGAGCCCAGGTATAATTGGTCAAGGCCGCCGGGCTCCCGTCCCCACCGAGATGCACCCGTACAGAAGTCGCGCCTTCCTAATATTCTTTGCGGTGGGGTGCGGTGGGGTGGGGCGCTGCGCTGCGCGGCGGGGCGTGGCGGGGCGTGGCGTGGCGCCTCCCCACCGCCATCCTGCCGCATGTGGCTCACGCCCGCGACCCGACCCGACCCGAGCGCCTCCTCTCCCTCTATATTTATTTTCTGTTATTATTATTCAAAGGGGAAAAGTCTGCGCGTGCAAATTTTGCAGACCACTGCAGCATGAGGAAGAAGAAAAGGAGTTGGCTTACAGAGGGCGGGGCGTGCCAGGGCGCGTCGGGCGGACGGGGCGAGGCGAGGCGGGCTTCTACCAGCATCTTACTGGCATGATTATTGCATGTGGCCGCGGCGGCGAGGAGAATCGAAACGAAAGAAACCCCGCCGCACCATTCACATTGACTTTCAAACAGCAAAAATACGCAAAAGCAGTAAAGAACGCAATTTACGGTGGAGGCTTGAAAACCCTGGCACGGTAAAAACGCGATGTCTGATTTTTTGAGGAAGAAGGGAAAACTTTGAGGACCTTCTATACTATGAGGGAAACTCCCAAGATTTTGAGGAAGTCTCCTCAAAATTTGCGGAAATTTCGGGAAATTCCCCTTATTTTCTGAGGAGTCTTCCTCAAAATATGAGGGGTCTTCCTTAAAATCTGAGGGGGTTTTCCTCAAATTACGGAAGTTCCTCAAAGTTTTCCCTTTTTCCCGAGGGGCCCACAACTCTGGAATTCAGGTGTACAAGGCCACCGAAATCTTTGGAAATCATATTGAAATCTCATTAAAATCAGTGAAATCTTTGAAATCAGTTGAATTCTCTTGAATTCACACGAATTCCGTTGAAATCACTTGAAATCTGTTGAAATCACTTTAAATTCACATGAAATCACATTGAATTCACATGAAATCACATTGAATTCACATGAAACCACATTTAAAAAGCGTCTCAGGAAACTCACTCAAATCGGTGTGGGGAGAGGAGGGGGGCGATGTGCACTAACAGCTGTTCGTCGAATTCGAGACATTTTAAGATTTTTAGATACTTTCATAACAGATTGAGATTCCTATTTATTCTTAAAGCTTAGTGCCATTTCAATTAAAGTACTCAATGTATACACAATTTCTTTTTGTTTAGATTTTTGCCATTGGAGGTATAAATAATAGTCCTACGCAAATCCACTTCCACAAATCTGGTTTATGAGGGAATATTAATTTATTAACTGGAGCAATAAAACATAGTGAAAGTGCTAGACGACTAAGATTCTTTAAAATATCTCCTTGTTACGGCACAGTTGAAGTGAAATTCTCAAAATCGTGCAAAAAATACGGGGATTCCCCAGAAAATACACGCACAGCTGACCCAAATTATTCTCTCAATTACATGATTAAATGGGATTTTTACTAAATTATTGTGATTTATTTCGATTTATTCCAAATTATTGGAAATCAACTTGCGACTGCGCAAAATGATCACAATTATTTCAATTAATTGAAAAAAAAAATCAGAAGCAAATTTTGCTCTGCAATTGAAAGTGTGGCGTGAAAACATGGAAAATTTTTGCGGCAGTAAACCTCCCGAAGGAGGTTGCGGTTCCCGCCAGGCACAGGGCTTTTACCCCCTGTGGCAGCCAACTGCTTCGGTGTTCCATGGGAACCGGCGCTTTGCTGACTGCGATCCTATCGCGCAATTCGACAGATTTGATCCCCGTACCACCATTGGCCTACCCCTAGAGGTACGAGCGGTGTCAAGGGCGTTAGACTTCCTGATCCCAGTTTCAGAGGCCTTACCTCAGAGGGGTACGCGGGACTCGAACCCACAACCCCGAGTGCCGACACGTAGCCAGAAGAGGAAGCGACCCAACGCCCAGAGCCACCGAGCCAACGGCGGTGAGACGTGTTTAACTTCTATTTGACCTGCCATCCAGCTGCGGCCAAAGGGAATGTCAAGCGCGAAAAACACTTTCCCGAGTGGGAGTCGAACTTCGGACCACTCGGTTCGGTGTTGCGCGCTCTACCAACTGAGCCACGACGCCACGATGACTGCATAGTGCGACGGGTTCGAGTTGTATTTGCCCTGTCCTCCTGGCTGGAGACTGCAGGATACGCGGCATATACAGCTCGAACCCGTCGCACTGTAAAGTCGTCGTGGCGTCGTGGCTCAGTTGGTAGAGCACGCAACACCGAACTGAGTGGTCCGAAGTTCGACTCCCACTCGGGAAAGTGTTTTTCGCGCTTGACATTCCCTTTGGCCGCAGCTGGATGGCAGGTCAAATAGAAGTTAAACACGTCTCACCGCCGTTGGCTCGGTGGCTCTGGGCGTTGGGTCGCTTCCTCTTCTGGCTACGTGTCGGCACTCGGGGTTGTGGGTTCGAGTCCCGCGTACCCCTCTGAGGTAAGGCCTCTGAAACTGGGATCAGGAAGTCTAACGCCCTTGACACCGCTCGTACCTCTAGGGGTAGGCCAATGGTGGTACGGGGATCAAATCTGTCGAATTGCGCGATAGGATCGCAGTCAGCAAAGCGCCGGTTCCCATGGAACACCGAAGCAGTTGGCTGCCACAGGGGGTAAAAGCCCTGTGCCTGGCGGGAACCGCAACCTCCTTCGGGAGGTTTACTGCCGCAAAAATTTTCCATGTTTTCACGCCACACTTTTAATTGCAGAGCAAAATTTGCTTCTGATTTTTTTTCCAATTAATTGAAATAATTGTGATTATTTTGCGCAGCTGCAAGTTAATTTCCAATAATTTGGAATAAATCGAAATAATTCACAATAATTTAGTAAAAATCCCATTTAATCATGTTATTGAGAGAATGATTTGGATCAGCTGTGCGTGTATTTTCTGAGGTCGTCCCAAAAATACCGGGTGTCCGAGCCCAGACAGGACAGTCAGTTGGGTTGCCTGAGCGCTGGCCGCAGGGGCTATGGGCGAGAGGGGAGGTGTGGCGGTGGCGGGAGGCAGACCTCCCCCGCTCCCGCTCCCCTCTCGCCCATAGCCCCTGCGGCCAGCGCTCAGGCAACCCAACTGACTGTCCTGTCTGGGCTCGGACACCCGGTACTTGAATTCGTTGGAAATCTCACGAAATCAATGGAAATCTTATGAATTCGGTAGACATTTAACTGAAATCAATGGAAATCATGTGAAATCAATGGAAATCACTTGAAATCATGTGAAATCTCGCGAAATCAGTGAATTCACTTGAAATCTTTGAAATCCGTTGAAATCACCTGAAATCATGAGAAATCTTTGAAATCCGGAAATCAGGTGTACAAAATTTTACGGAGTTGTGGGCCTCTCGCTTTTTCCTCAAAAAATCAGACATTGTTTTTACCGTGGGAGTCCCAAGGTTGTGAGCGCCGAACACACTTAAAGGTGTTACAGAATTCCCACACGCGCACCTACAAAATAGTCCCTGCGGTAAAATTCACACCTCCTTGATTTGCCAAGCGTTACATATCCTGGAAATTCCCACCCCTTCAAGTTTCCGACAGTCAAACTCACTTTGCATTTCCATAGCGTATAGTTTCGGCGCACTCCAGCAAATGAGCACGATCCCGGGGTGGGGCGGGACAGGGCGGAGCAGGGCTGGGCGCGCGACACTGCCGCTGCATGTCGCACATCACTCGCCTAGCGCCGGGAGGGCCTAGCTAGCTGGCTCTCACCAGGGAGGGGGTGTTGATGACATTGCGTGACATCATGTTGTCGCTGAGAGAGGGAGAGAGGAGAGAGGGGGAGAGAGAGAGAGAGAGGGAGGGAGAGAGAGAAAGAAAGAGAGAGAGAGAGAGAGAGAGAGAGAGAGAGAGAGAGAGAGAGAGAGAGAGAGAGAGAGAGAGAGAGAGAGAGAGAGACCCGCGCGCGTGCCTAGCTCCCTCCACCCCGCCAGCTCTCCTCGCCCAGAAAATTAACTTTAATTTCTATGCCCGGCTTTGCGACTTAATTGCTCGCAACGCACGCTGCGCTCGTGGCGTGGGGCTGGGGTGAGACACCGGGCCGGGCCAGGCCGGGCCTGGTATGGCGGATCAGGGAGAGGAGGAAGAAGGGCATCCCACATTCCACGATCTTGTCGGGGTGCGGCGGCCGCGACGTCGCGTGTGTGCGGGTCGTGTGAGCAGCGGGGCGGGGCGGGGCGGGGCGGGGCGGGGCGGGGCGGGGCGGGGCGGGGCGGGGTGGTTGGCTGGGCTGGGGCGGAGTGCAGTAGGCTCGGGGCCGGAGAGACGATCGTGCGGTGAACACTTTCGGTAACTTGAGGCCACGCGGGTGAGCCGGCTGAGCCGAGCCGAGCCGGGCCTCCGCGCAGCGAGCAGGGCGGGACAGGGCAGGGCAGGGCAGGAGGGCAGAGCGTGGCGGGGCGTAGCGGGGCATGGTGGGTGGTGGGGCAGGGCGGGGCGGGGAGTGGTGGGGCAGGGCAGGGCGGGGCTCTCCCGTAAGTAGTGAACAGCGTCAGGGGAGAATCGGTCCAGAGCCTGCTGATGGGGGCCTGGAGGCCCGGGCCTGCTGGAGGGAGCTGCTATGGAGCTGCTATGGTGCTGCTGCTGCTGCTGCTGCTGCTACGACGAGTGGGGCGAAGTGCGAGAGAGAAAGCTCGGCTCGGGATTCCATCGTTATACGCCCCGCGCTTCTTTTGGCAGTTTCAAGCAGCGGCGGCAGGATACGGGGGATAGGGGAGGGCTGAGGGTGTGGGGTGTGTCATGTCACCTGGCGCGGCTCCCCCGGGAGAAGCGCGACAGCAGCAGTAGCAGTAGTAGCAGCAGCAGCGGCGACAGCAGCAGTAGCAGTAGTAGCAGCAGCAGTAGCAGTAGCAGCAGCAGCAGCAGCAGCAGTAGCAGCAGCAGCAGCAGCAGAAGAGAGCCCCACCCCGCCTTCTTCGGGGAGGTGCTGCTCATCTCCTCCTCCTCCTCCTCCTTGTTCAGGGGAGGAATGATGGCGACGAGAGACGCGCGCGCGGGAGGACCAAAGTATTGAGGAAAGCAGAAGGGGTTGGGGGGGAGGGGAGGGGGGCAAGTGACGAGCAGCAGCAGCAGCAGCGGGGGCACTGGGGGTGGAGGAGCGTCGGCGCGCCCCCGCCCCCGCCCCCGCCCCACATCGCGCGCCTCAGCCGTGTTCGCCCCTTTACCGTCGCGCGATAGACGTTCCGTTCTGCGTTCCCCTTCGCCGTGTCGGGGATAGAGATTGCCCCTCCTTGCACAGGACCCGTCCCGCCCCGCCCCTCCCCGCCACCGCACCACGCTCGCACAAAGAGGATAGATAAAATGTGTGGTCCGCGCCGCGCTCCGCTGTCCCCACGCGCTCCGGCCCGGCCCGGTCTCCTATTCTCTTCACACCTTTCTTTCCCTGTGCTGTCCTCACAATCCTCCTTCCTATTTCGTGTAACCATTTTTTTTTCCTTCAACGGTGCCGCGGGCGGGACAGCAGGGCGTGGCGTGGCGGGCAGGAGGACAGCAACTTTGTGAGCGTTATTCGTATAGCGAGAGCCGGCCGCGCCTGCTGCCCCGCCCCGCCCCGCCCCGCCCCGACAGTCCGGTCCGCCTCACCTATTCCGTCCCTCTCTCTGGTCCGACTGGCGGGGCGGGCGGGGCGGGGACGGACGGAGCATATAGCCGCGCTTTACATAAGTGGGACAGCCTTTCTCGCTGTCGCTGTCGGGACCGTGCGGCGGGGTATGGGGCGCGGTGGGGCGGCGAGCTATCCACCAGGAGGATCCTTTTGTCCGGCGCTGCTGTGCCCGCGGGGGGGCTGAATGCGGCACGTCTCACACCCGGCCCGGCCCTGCCCGCCCATACCGCGCGGGGGCGGCACGGCACTGTCTGTCTGCTGGTATTATTCACTGCACGCGAGATATGGATGGCTCCAAACGATCGGGGACGCGCGAGCGGCAGCCTCACACACACACCACTGTCGGTAGGTACGGCCCAGCTATCCCACCATGCTCGTGCTCGAGGGGGCGACAACATTGGGAATCATGTGTACCGGGGGTTTCTTTGAGTGCGTAACAATGTTGCGGGATTGCATACTCACCAGTTCTGCAGGGGCCATGGCGCCTTACGGGCGAACGGGGTAGGCAAAACCGCAACACTGTTACGCATTCAAAGAAACACCCGGTACATAAGCCCGAGAATCATCATCATAAAAATTAAGGGAAATCAATGAAAACCACAACAACAAAGCAGGAAACACCTGGAATCAGTTTTAATTGGCCGAAATTAACGTTTTCTGTCGCTAGAAACAGAAATAAAAAGAGATAGACGGGAATCATTGGGAATCAATCATTCCGGGAATCATGTGTGCACACATCAAAGGGGAGTGGTCGCCCCCTCGCTCCTGCTGATACTCACAGCCCGCCCCACCCCAGCCCACCACCACCCCCGCCCCTAGCCTGCCTGCCTGACTGATGTACCCGGTACATAATTCATCGGCGCCGGGCTGCGCTGGCTACATCTCGTTCGCCTTGATCCGGCGCGGGTGTAACCACGCTGCCTCAGGGGGCAGGGCTCGAGCTCGAGCACGGTGGAGTGGAGGGGCGGGGCGGGGTGGGGATGGGCGGGGCGGGGCGGGCAGGGACCAACGTTTTCCTTGCGCACAAAAGACGACGACAGACAGTAATTTGGTGCCGTGGTGCGCTGCTGGCATAAGGGGTATAAGGGATGAGGTACGGAGGGAGGAAGGGACGGAGACTGAGGCATGCCGGAGAGGTGAGGGGCGGGAGGGATGGGGGAATAGGGGGAGAAGGGGGGCAGGGGAGGGGGTTGATGTACGTCCAACTGGCCCGGTGCCTATCCCAGCTGCACGTATAACCGACCCGACCCGGCTCGACCCGACCCGACCCGCCCACTGGTCGGCTCGGCTGGGCTCGGCTCGGCTCGGCTCGGCCGCAGCACCACCTTGACTTGAAAGGCTCTGCTATGACGGAACAAAGTTGCGGGTCCCCTTCTGCTTGCCGCGGGGGGCGGAGGGGGCGAGGCGGCGGGGATGTCCGTGTTGGACAACTCGCGCGAGCGAGCGGCCGAGGTGGAAGTATGCGCATAAAAAGAAGATTATACAGCGCGAACAACACCCCGTGGGGGTCTATGCGGGGAAGGGGGGGTGGGGTGGGGGGTGGAAGACGGCACAGATTGTCCTCGCGAGGCGCGGAACAGAGCGGTGCTGCCGAGGGGTCACCTCTGCTCTGCCCTTGATGGCCTGGTCGCGGCCTCTTCTCTTTGTCGCACCCACCAGCCAGCCCTCTGATTCAGAAGATCGCTCTCGTTCCTCCGTCCTTGTCGCACCAATAGCGGTTGTTGACTGTTGCGAGGATGGCAAGGCCCCCGCTATGAGTGCGACAAGGACGGAGAGGCGAGAGCGATCTTCGGAATCAGACGGCGGCAGGCACACCCCCACCCCCTGACGCGTTTCGGGAGTCACCCCTCGTCCCATCTGCACTTTCCTCGGCAGCAGGAAGGAATGCGGCTCACTCCGACGATAGATTTCATTAAGAGAAAAAAATGCGGGCACGCGTGGTCGTGGATGAGCTGGAGACACCAGAGCATCGGAGGCAAAGGCACTTTAAAAAATCTTTGTACGGCCCCCACCCCCCCACCCCACCCCCCCAAAAAAAAATCAATAAGAAAGATACATAAAAATCCGAAAAATCGATAACAAATAAACAAAAGACTGAAATATAAAAATTGGGAAAAAAGTCAGAAATATGGGGAAAAAGATAATAATTTATCAAAAAGTGAAATTTTCCTTGAAAATCAAAAGAAAAATCTAAACAAAACAGAAATTAGAAAATCACTGTACACATTTTGTATAAGTGACCCCGATCCCCCATCGGGCGGAGGCTTGTCTGCAACTCTCTCGCATGGGTGCGGTGCGGTGTGCCCGGCGCGGCAGGGGGTGTTCCGCGTGGGGCGGGGCGGGGGCGGGTGTGGTGACACTCGCGCCGCCACCCATCCCCATCTCATCTTGCCGGCTCTTGTTCCCACTAGATTAATATCGTGTGAAGCTGGGCGGGCCGGGCGGGGCCGCAGGCCACAGCGAGAGAAGCAAAGGGAAGGGCGGCGGGGTGTGACGCGGGGGTCTAAAGTTACGTGAAAGTGTGGGGCGTTACACCAACGACTGCTCCGTGACGCTAGAGTAGACTACTCCGGCGGCAGCAGCTTGCGCAACTTGTCACGGCGTCGACGAGAGACAGTGAATACGGTGTGGTGGCGCCGCGTCTCGTGTGAGGTGTAAGCGGAGACGCACAGTACCCACACCCTCCCGTACATGCACGCGGAGCGAGGGGGAAACAACTCTGATTTTTGTGTACAAATTTTGTGAGTTTTTAAGAATTTTTGTGATGATTTAAAATTTGACCTGAATGTTTGTAAATAGTGAGAATTTCCCTGAATTTTTTTCTGAATTTCTCTGAACTTTTCTTAATTTTTCTTAATTTTTCCGTCTATTTTTTTAAAATTACGAGATTACAAAAATTTCAGAGTTGCTTTCCCCTCGACATGATGTGCTAGAATTTTTACTCGCTCTTTACCACCACCGCTCTCCTGAGTGGTGAAAAGAGCGAGTATAGTTCTCTGCCGAGTGGAACCCTTTTAAAAAAAAATCTTCTTGGTGCTCACCTAGGTCCTCACTGAACTCGTCGTCCACGGCGGCGAGGGTGAGGTTGGTGCCGTTGGCGCCAGCCCACGGCGGGTCCAGCGGGCCCAGGGGCGGCATGGTGCTGGCCGTCGTCCCCAGGGGGCTGAGCGTCGTGCCGGGGGCCGGGGCCGCGGAGGCGTTGGCCCGCAGGATGGCGGCCATGGTGGCGGCGCCGGCGGGGACGTCGTGCACCGTCCACGACGCGCTACCTCTCGTGCCCGCGGAGCACCGTGCCGGCGGGGGCGGCCATGGCGGGGGTGGGGTTACGTCCGCCGCCCGTCCTCCCGGGGGCGGCCTCTACGCACCTGCAAGCAGAGATAAAGAGAGAGAGAGAAGTGGGGGCGTTGCCAATCACTGCGGGACACACGTGCGTCGACTACGGCAAGGAGGGCAGTAAAAGTGGGAGAGAAGGAAGGGAAACACGGCGCCGGCGGGGAACGAGGCGCGCTGCGGTACGCCGCGGGGCGGGGCGGGGCGGGCTGTGCCGCGCTGCTGCTGGGGGCAAGGACCGCGGCCGGAGACACAACACACACGCAGCAGCGCGGCAGCGGAGCGGAGCGCGAGAGCGAGATGGCCAGCAGGTGCGGGGCGGGCGCGTTGCCAGCCAGCTCACGTAGCCATACGCGAGACCATGAAGAGATCCCGGAGGGAAGATACTGCAGCCGGGCGAGAGCGGCTCGCAGGGCGCCATGCGGATAGGCAACGTGCCGGACCGCAGCGCTCGCGCATCTGCGCTGCTGCCTACTTGCCGGGCGGCCACCGCCGCCGGGCGTAACACAGGCAACGTGATGGACCCCCATGTTCGCGCATCTGCGCTGCTGCCTACTTGCCGGGCGGCCACCGCCGCCGGGCGTAACACAGGCAACGTGCTGGACCCCCATGTTCGCGCATCTGCGCTGCTGCCTACTTGCCGGGCGGCCAGCGCCGCCGGGCGTAACATAGGCAACGTGCTGGACCCCCATGTTCGCGCATCTGCGCTGCTGCCTACTTGCCGGGCGGCCAGCGCCGCCGGGCGTAACATAGGCAACGTGCTGGACCCCCATGTTCGCGCATCTGCGCTGTTGCCTAATTGCCGGGCGGATTGGCAAAACGGGCTTTAACCCTAAGTCCGCGCATCTAGTATAATGCCTACTTGGCGTTCGGACCGCTGGGCGGATAGCAAGAGGACAACAACTCTGAAAGTTTTTGGGGACCTCGTCATTCGGATAACTCAATACAATTATTTTTAAATGACAAAAATTCAAAAACAAATTGAAAAAAAAAATAATAGGAAAAATGAAAAAAGTTCAACAAAAATTTTACGAAAATTCACATTTGTACACCAACCTAGGCAACGTGGTGGACCCTCATATTAACGCATCTGCGCGGGCTTGCCTACTTGCCGGGCGGGCCGCCGCGGCGTGGCGCGGCGCCGGTCGGACTCGACTGCAAGTACTTACCGTGTCGGTGCCGGTCATCCTCAGGCGGTCCGGTCCACGAGGGCGGTGTCCGCGGCGGTGTCGGCGGCGGAGTCCGCAGTGCGGCCTGCACCGTGGCCTGGACGGCGTCCTGGCGGAGCGTGGTGCGGTGCGCCCGCGAGGCGGCCGGTGCGGCCGGTGCGGCGCGACGCGGCGGTCCTGTGACGCGCAGGGACCGGGCCGGGCGGAGCGGAGCGCGGCTCCCGCTTGACTCCTGGCCGGGCCGGGCTGGGGGAGGCCGCCTCGCCTCGCCTCGCCTGCCGCCCCCGGAGCTGCGGGCGCGGGCCGGGCCGGGCCGGGCCGGGGGCGAGCCGGAGCCGGGGCCGGGCCGCGGGGGGCGGTGGGAGCGGAGCCCGGAGGGGTGCCCGCCCTACCCCTTGCCACCACCGCCGCCCCGCCGCGCAGCCTCACCCTCTGGCGCCGCTCCTAGCCCCGCCCACGCAAACTCCCTGTCGTCACAACTGGCCTCCCCTGACTGCTTGGGATTGTTTCCCCACTTCTGCATGCCGACGATAATTTTTCTCCAGGCATGCCGGAGCCCGGGGGGGAGGGGGGAGTGACTGAGATGTGGGCCTCGGCCTCCATGACGGGCCCGGGGGTGCTTCCTGGAGGGGCGGGGCGGGGCGCGGGAGAGGGAGGGGGGAGTCCCGGAGTCCCACCTCGTCTGTACACCCTTCCACCTTCCAGCGCGCCGGGCGCGGGGCTAGGAAGCCCCGGGCCCCCCGCAGGGGGCGCGTCCGGGGGAGCAAAATCGCGGGCAGGTGGAAATGACGGCTGCTGGCCTGTTGGTCTAGAGGTATGATTCTCGCTTCGGGTGCGAGAGGTCCTGGGTTCGAATCCCGGACAGGCCCATTTTTCATGAGGAGCTGAGAGCACCGTCGGGAAAACGACAGGCTGGTAATGTACCACGATTTGGATGAGAGTAACCATGAGTCGGTTAATCTCAATGTCTTTCATGGATGTTTTGTGCCCTGAGAAAAGGCTGAGAAGCGCAATGAGGTGTTGTTAAGGCAGTGAGCACCCATAAAAAGATGAAGTTGTGTGTCTTACAAGTTAAGTTTATTTGTATAAAAAGAAACACTAAAAATTAAACGTCAAGGACCCAGACACATGATTCAGCTGGCAAAAGTGAGCTGAATAAAAATATAGGGTCGTAAAAAGAAATTAAAAGGAAAAAAAAACAAGTAGGCACAGAGATCTGCTCGAGATGAGCTCTAAATTACGCTTACTATAATCAGGTACATACAAAGTTGGTCCCCCTGTCAGTGACTAAGATCGACTTTCCGCCGAAACTAACTCGTCCGGGCGTAGGATGCCGTCGCAGAAGACGCAGAGAGGGTTGGAGTCGGACACTGAAATGTCGAAACATGTGTGAAATTAAGATCATTTGAAAATTTAGGGTACGCTGGAAAGGTCACTTCTAGGTTTGCAGATTCCGTTGCACACTTAAAGAGGTAAAAATGTTCCCTAGGAATTTCAAACATTATGAGCGAGTGTAAGAAAACTAAAAATTCCCAACGTCTTGGGTGTGCGACGTTCACACACCGAAAGGCTATCGAGAAGACCTACCGAAGCTCGGGTGCGCGGTGACGCGGCACGTCCGGCACGTGAAGTAGGGCACCGTGACGCAGGGCGTGAGGCTGAGGGAGCAGCGGGGCACCGCGTGCCCGCGCGCGCACGTCGCCAGCATCCACCGCTCCTCCTGGACCGTCGGGCTCTCCACGGCCGCCTCGCAGATGTAGCAGTCCTCCCGGACCAGGTCCTCCAGCCCCTGCGAGCCGGCGAGCACCTCGCGGACGCGCTCGCACGTCCGCCGCCAGTGCCCCGACGCGACGGGCGTCCCGCTGAAGGCCAGCATCCAGGCGCGCAGCAGGCTGATGGCGTTCAGCTCGTCCTCGGTGGCGCCGCGCGCCGCGGCCCCGGCCAGCATCCGCTCCATGAGCTCGCACGCGTGCCGCGCGAACAGCAGCTGGCGCATGCGGTTGTTGAGATCCGTCTGAGAGAATTTGAATTTGAATTTTATTTATTAGGGTTTACAGACAAAAGGGCTGAAAGCCCCACTACAAAGAGAGAGAGAGAGAGCGAGCGGGACATAGGGTGAGACACTGTGCCACGGCGAGCACGGGCATGATCGGTTAATCGAAACCTCAAATCGATTATTTTGGTAATTGGCGGTTATTTTGACCCGTCGATTTCAATGACTATAATCAAAAATCGAAATCGATTTTTGAAAACTTTATTTCGAATTTTAATTATTTTTTTTCACTATTAGTGATTATAGTAATCGAAAATTGAGAATTAAACTCATTGCCTTCATTGGTTTTAACGGTGCTTTTTTAGTTTTGTTTTGTTTTAGTAAGAATTTGTTGTTAACGCCTCATAGCTCTCTGGTTTGTTAACAGTGAAAGTTCTCTTTTTAATTTTTGCCAATTTTTCCATCTTTTGATTTTTAGCAATTCTTGACAATTCTTGCAAATTTTTTTTAAAAGGTTTTTTTATTTTTTTTATTTGCAATTACAAATGATCGAGTCGACTCCCTTCTTATAATTTTAAAACTTGTCGATTTCGCTTATTTTCCCCTCATAACTGCACATGCAGTCCTAGACTCACCAGGCGGCGCGTGATGTCGGCCTCCAGCTCGTTGCTGATGGTGAGCGCGACGGTTGACAGCCAGAGCGAGAGGCGCAGCTGGTAGTTGGAGCGCTGGTCCAGGTTCTCCTCCGTCACGTCGACGGGCGGCTGCAGCCCGTGCTTCTGGCACTGCACCCGCAGCACCTCCAGGCAGTCCAGGTAGCGCGTCAGGCTCCGGCCCGGGTTGTCCACCAGCATGGGCCCCGCGCTGCACGGGTCGAGCACCGTCAGGAAGTAGAACGTGGTGGGCTGCTTCACCGCCAGGTGGTCGTACATTTTGGAGACCCTGAGCGGACAGAGAGGGGCTGGGGCTGTGGGTACAGTCTGGTAAGACCCTGGGGTAAATGTTGTATTGATTTTCTAGCAGTGTAGGATTTCAGTTCCCTCGAATTTCTGTAATTTTTTCATAAATTTCTGTTAGTTTTATGGAGCTCTTCAATTTTCCTTTCTTTTTTTCATTTTTTTTTTTTTAATTAATTTTTCTGATCCACGAGGTGAACGAAAATTTCAGTGTTGTTCCACCCTCGGGTGAGACGATTTAAGGGGATGGCAGAGAGGGCTGTGCTTACGAGGAGGCGGCGACCCAGATCATGCGGTGCTCGGAGGCGGCCAGGCCGAAGCACGAGCAGTTGGCGAAGGACAGCGTGCTGGGCACGGCGTCGACGGCGATGCGCAGCCCTCCGTCCTCCACGGAGCACTGGACGTGGTACAGGTCCCCCTCGCGCGCGCTCACCACCAGGCTGCCGGGCTTGGTGACCACCACGCCCGTCAGGGCGACGTGCTGGAAGTCCCGGATGGCCGTGGCCAGGATGTGGGCCGCGTCGTCGACGAGCGCCACGAGCAGGAAGCTGCCCTTGACGACGACCACGAGGCGCTCGGACCGGTCGGCCGACAGGGCGCAGTCCACCAGCTTCGTCACCCGGATGCGGTCGGCCGTCGGGTACACGTCCAGGCCCTGATGCTCCTCGGCGACGACCCCTGCGGCCCGGGTGCACAGCGCCGTGTCCCACATGCGCACGCGGCCGCTGCTGTCGCCCACCAGGAGGTGGTCGGCGCGGCCGGCCAGCGCGGCCCACTGCAGCTGCGTGACCACGGGCCGGCCGGGGCCCTGCGCCAGCCCAGTCTGCAGCGTGAACACCAGCCCCGTCGTCAGGGCCTCCTCGTCCTCCGCGGGGGCCGCGGCCGGCGCCGGACGCAGGCGCACGGCGGGCACCTGCCAGAAGGACACGACGCCGTCCCGGTGCGCCGCGGCCAGCAGGCAGTGCGGCGAGCTGGCCTTACCGCGGAGCCCACTCCATGCAATCGCTGATCAGGGTGCACAATGATTAGACACATTAAAAAAAAAAAATTTAAAAAAATAATTAAAAAAAAAAATTGTGGAATTTTTAAGCTTATAATTTTGAAACAATTCTCTACGCACCGACTATTCTTAGCTGAGCCTCTCTCCTGCACAGCTCTTTGTACTGCTCCTCCTCGGATAGAGCTCTGCTTTCCCAGCTGAGGCGGCACACTGCAGACCAGCTCTCCGACACATCAATAACCTGGCGCCACTGTCGACTCCAAGAATATTCCACCTTGGCTGATCCGTAGTTTGTGAGGGTAGCCAGTAAGCACCTGCAACCCAAGCCAGAAAAGGAACATTAGATTCCCAGGAGCAGTTGAGTATTTATAGATGTTTAATGAATTGGGATGGAAGCTATTTCACTCGCCTTCCATAGTGAAGCAGGCCAGGTGGAGACCAGGCTACTTGGGTGAAGCGTGGAGGAGGCATACTTGCATTATCCAAAGACGGGGTCAATGTGGCATCTAGGATCATGTGATACACACTCTTTCTATCGCGCATTTCATTTATCAGTGTGTTGTAGTCCACATCTGTAAAAAGTCACCATTATCAGAATTTTATACAGCATACCACAGAACTATGAACTGTTAAAATTTTTTGTGAGTTTACCAGTCTTATCAGTAGGGATATCAGTGCGAGGCTCGAGTAATGACCTCTTAAGAGATAGTTTAGGGGTGGGGCTGCTTGGTGCAGGAATAACCTCCTAGAAACAAAATGCCAAGGTTTACAACATTTTACTGAATGATGAATCATGAGACACTTAACTTCCTTGTTCTATCTAGTGACGCCATAGTAATTTAGTGGACCCATATTCCTGGGCTGAATTTCAATTTGTGTCTGAAAAACCAATTGGTGATAGGATAGGGACAGGGGGGAAGAAATTGTAATGACCATGGTCTCCAACAGAAAATATTTTATAGATCACTGACTTAACATAGCATATGACAAAAAATAAATACCACACATCACAGAGAGACTGTACAGTATGCAATTATACAACCATTTCAAAATAGCAAAGAATACAAAGCAGGTTTGGCACAACCTGATTTTTACCAATTAAGAATACAAAGGAAAGTGTCAGTTTGCTATTTCAATCATATCCGTTAGGTCACGACTAAAGCCACAAAGAATGTGACACAGTTTAATATTAGGTCCAAAAGAAAGACATATCAAATAGTTTTGCTTCCCCCATACAAGATTAGCACAAGTTTCAAAATTTTCTGTTCTGAAATGTAAGAGGTACAGTATCAATATCAGAAGTTACTCAAACTTGGAATGCACACTGTTTATAACAATAAATCTACAAAAACTAAATTTTAAAACTTAATCTCAAAACAGTCATTAGTTGTCTTATAAAAATTTGAAAAGCAAAATCAGGAAGTGGAATACATTATCTTTTTCATTTATACAGTTTTACAGTACAGTTTACGTATAACATTAAAAGACCAGCAGCAGACAGAAATTAGAGGGAAGTTTTACAATGTGCCACTTCCCTCCTATACTTTCCCAACATAAACATCCAGAAATACAATTTAACAATTGATTAATTAGTTAGATCCTATGTACAATTGTATTGTAGAAATAGTCTAAGAATAAAAGGAAAAAGCTTAAGCAATATAGCCTTACAGTAAAAGGACTAGGTTTCCTCCAACTAACTCCAGTCAAGATGAAGTGAGGGCAAGAGTGTTTCAAGTGCACAAGAGCCATAAAATAATCTCTCCAGAAAAAAAATGAAAAGAAAATATTGTGATACACACATGTATTGGTCAGTTTTCTTCTTTTTTAAAAAAAAATTTTGGTTAGTTACTGAAAACAAAGCTTACTGCACAGCACCTTTATAACTGAAGAACTTGACTTAAGACATACTATGCTGAGTTGCAACCACTTAACGGAGCGATTACTCAGCTGAAATTCAGTATCAATCACAGACGATAAAAATTGCATACCCTAGATTTAAGTGAGAATCCTCTACATTGCATCAAAATGGAATCTGTGTGCCTCTTGCAACCGTTCCAGTTTATCTTCTCTTCTTTCTTTCCAGTATAATGCACCTATTATCAGAGTGATTATGGCACATGTTCCCAGGAGAGCAACGACACTCATCAACACAAGTTTACTTGGAGTGACAAACAACTGTGCTTTCCACTGAGAAGGCTGTTCACCTACAGGAATAACTACCATTTGAGAGTTTGGTATAATTTGAGTCCAATCACGCATTTGCCCGGACATACCAACTGACAGTTTATCAACAAAATTAGGAGTACGTCCCAATCCAAAAATGGAATAAGGCAAGCCCAAAGAAAAGTGAGCAGACTGGGGAAGTTGAG
Source organism: Frankliniella fusca (assembly GCA_029379305.1). Taxonomy (NCBI): domain Eukaryota; kingdom Metazoa; phylum Arthropoda; class Insecta; order Thysanoptera; family Thripidae; genus Frankliniella; species Frankliniella fusca. The sequence continues at coordinate 595,766 of JAHWGI010000310.1, read as the reverse complement.
ATGAAGTTGCTTCTCTAGGGTTCCCTTCCTGAGTGGTTGTTCGATAAGAAATAGTTGGTCCAGGTAAATTTGTACCAAAAGTTTTTATCTTCTTCTTGCTCAGGGGATTTCTATTAGGGGGTGTTTGAGTGCTGTTTCTACCGGTTAAAACCATAACTTTGACAAAATTAGCATCATAGTCCAAGCTGTTTTTGTAGGCAGCAACTTGATAGGTAGGTGGATCAGCATCAGGATGATCCATTTGAACAAGGAGGACATCTAAGATTCCATCTTGTCCAAAATCATAAAAGACAGCCATGTTAGTCTGACTGTTGGTGGGGCTCATGGATCCCCATTGAGGTGCAAAAGTACGACCAAAGCTGTTACAGATAGGACCAGAACACGGAACATTTTCAAGTAAGAAAGCCTTTGTCTTTGTTTCAGAAGGGTCTGCAGCTTGAAGGGTCAATGAGGCCAAAAGATCTGGATATCCATCCATGTTAAAATCTCCGCCCCGGAGAGTTATAGCATCTGTGTACCAAAATTTGCTGTTCTCAGGGGTGTATCCCCATTGATTATTATCATTCTCTTTGAAATTAACTTTTAAATCATACCATTCATTCAATGAGTGCACAAATATAGTACTATTTTTGCAATCGGGTGTCAAGCACACTGGCACAACTAAATCAATTTTTCCTTTCATTTCCACATCAAGGTAGAGTGTTTGTCCTACCTTGCCAGGAGGATACTTAATAGTGTGATTAAGTCGGAATTCTCCATCCACTTTGTACCAAACCTCAATTTCTTCTTCTGATGTCAAAATGAGATCAGGAGCAAAATCACCATTCACATCCAAAAATGCATGGGAGTGAATGTTTCGGAGTTTCGCTTTGCCATTGGCAACCATTGACTTAGTTGAGAAAGTTCTATTGGTCTTGAATAACCAGAAAGTTCTATTGCCAGCTTCATCAGCCCCAAACAAGTCAATTATCATGTCTCCATCGTAGTCTATAGCCAATGGCTCCCCTTTCATTATGAACGAGGGATTATCCTCTTTAGCACAAGTTAAATTATGCATTCCTCCCCATAAGATATATACATGAGTTTCGTCTGGGCTCTTCCCTAAGGGATATCCAGTAACCAGTAGGTCCATGAGAGCATCTCCATCAAAATCACCGGGAACTACGCTTGTCAACTTAGACTTGGGAAACTCACAGCGTAATGTCTTGTTTGGCCGAAGTAATGGTTCTTCATTAGAAGCTAACATAATTTCAACAGCCATTCCATTTTGTCCCATATCTTTCAAAACAAACATATCAGTTAATTCATCTGAGTCAAAATCACCAAATGCGGCAGGAAGAACATCTCGAACTGAACCGAACACTCCTGCTGTTATGTCATTGGCTGAGATAGGTTGCAATGTGGCCAAAAGAACAGCGAAGATTAGTGTCACCATACCAATTCTTGGCTTCCCAGCTCGGACATGATGATTCTGTCAACACACAGAAAAATCATCATTAACAACAAACAAAGAGGAACATTTAAATACCTACACACAATAAATGGTTGCATATTGGTCAAAGTTCGCCTTAGTTTGTTGCAATGAAATTTAATCTGTGGTTGAACAAGACCATTTCTAACTAGATGTTGGCCCAGATACAAGTAATTAAAGCAAACAAGATACAAATTTTAAATGGAGTCTTCCCCGAGTAAATGAAATGGTGATATTTCTAGGAGTGGAAAATGATTTCTTACATAAGAGGTTAACATGTACAGAAATCAAAAGGAAATGGGTGCGTGATAGGACAGAATCTTTTGAACCTCGAGAAGTTTGCATGTCACTTTGAAAGAGGCTGGAAAAGACATCACAGTTCTTGGGGAAGGAAAAAACTTACCATTATTTGAAGTCCTTTCTCCGTTATGACAGAGATTCTGTCATCTGCTGACCACTCAACGGAAAAGTGGGTTGTAATCAAGGGTCCCGTGAGCACAGACTGGAATTCCCTGGCATCCATGATGAAATGTTGAAGTCTTCTCGATTCAAACAGCTTTCAGGTTGACAGGGATAAAAAGAGAGACCTGAAAGGATTCTTCAATGAATCATTGACGACAGGAGATAAGAGATGAATGACTCATCTCAACAACACAATTTTCTTGCTGCTACGAAAAGGTTGACAAACGTACTTACAACTTGAGTTACACTCGACAGTGGCAAGACGTGCAAATTTCCGCGAAACAACAATTACATCAGAAACCTAAACTAGCTTCACGTACTTGAACTTTCTTGGTCGCCATTTTCTCCACCGCCTTGAGTAAAGCGTAGTTTATCGATCTACTAAAGAACATCCAGGGGGGCCAACACTCAATTGTGAAGAGAAGTGATTCCTTACTTACATTCAATGGTTTACTGTCGCACATTTGTCACAAAATTTATTCTTTTTTATTTCATGTTAAGTTTCGCTCTTCAGATCCCTAAAGTACTGCTGACTCGTAAACAACAAATATTTTGCGTTCCAGCGTTGGCTCTTATTGTTTACACAAACAAAGCAGCAGACGCGGGATCAGCAGAAAAACGAGAAAAACTTACCTAGCTGTCATCAGCAATTTTATGCTTCTAAAATGAAAAAAAGTACGAGGTTTTGAAATGTCTCATAATATTGAAGGTTGGTAATTTTATTCATTTTCAGTTTTACTTTCTCTATTTATTCGAAGGTATAGGAAGGTCTAAAGCCTGTAACCTTTAAATGATGTCATAGCTGACCCTAACTGACTTCAAGGCCTCCAACATTATTTCTTTCCTTTTCATTGTCAGAAGATAATTGTCGATCCTCTTTACAGGAAATGAATGGCTACAAAGTAACAAATGCAAGCAGATCTCGAATATGTGGTATTGCATGCAAAAACCTGCATCAGTTAAGGGAGAAAGGTTGTCAGAAGTTAAATGTATGTGTGTTATGTTGTTTTTTAAACACTGGATCAGTAAACTGTCGATCTGCCACCATTCTTTTGGTTTTGTAAGTTTTCTTACTTATGTTAGTTTAACATTTTCTACTTTCAGCTCAGTTCCTCTACAATTATCGTGAGGTTACAAGATGGGACCATTGTAGATGATGAAGAGTATTTTAAAACAATAGCACCACAGACAATATTTATTTTGTCACCTCCAGACGAAGCTGTTGCAACAGGTGTGTTTCAGTGGAGGGATTTAATTTTTGCGGTAAATATATAACTTATCTCATTTTTATTTTTATATTATTTTAGGACATGAACTGCTCTACAACATGCTTTGTTCAGTGCACAAAGATTATTTAAAGGTTGGTCAGTTAGCATCTGAGTTTCTCAGTCAAGATCTTAAATCAAAAATAAGAGATATATCATCAGTACTTGAACAACAAACAACGCAAGAGAGAGCTAAGCTCAGTAAGCGTGAGGAAGATCCAGCATGGTTTGATGGTATTTGTTTTTGTTAAGTCATTTCTTTAATTTTATTAAGTTGTATGTTTTCCAAATACTTACTTCTTTGAAAAAAATTTTTTTGGTAGGTCTAGAGACTTTGGCTGACACCAAAGAAGACTTTATGTTCAAAAGAAGTCAGGAAAGAATTCGTGGCTACCTGTATAAAAGCCAAGATGACATCAAAAAATCTTCCTTGTACATAACAGATCCCAAGGCTAGAGCCAAGCTAGATGCTACATTTCAGTATTTCAAAGAATGGCTGAAAAAAGTGAATCATTTTGGTTGTTACTTTAATCGTCTTCACTCCAAAGTCAGTTCCCGTCTTAGCCATTTCCCCCTTCACTCCATTGCAGTTAATGAAAACCTATCCCTCACATTGAGCATCTTCTATTCCAGAATAAAGGAAGTATGAGAAGTTACTGTGATGAGAGAGGACTCTTTATGTGTCAAGGAAAGTGGAATGAAGAAAAATGTTTACACATACAAAATTGCTCAGCAATTGGCAACTTAAAACATTTTATTAACCCATATGAAAGTAAAGAGGCCAGAATTGTATTTTCGACTTGGAACTTAGACCACAGGTAATTAAACTGTCAAATTTTATTCTACAGATAATTTTTATGCCCAAAAGGAACTGATTAACTTGCATGAATTTTGTTTATGTGTAATTTTTAGAATTGAGCGATCAAGGAGAATTGGTCCGGCCTTACTTGAAGCTGCTAAGCAAGCTGTTCAAAAGAATGAAGCCATAAATGCATTTTACTTTTTTACTCTATTATTCACTTCTAAAAATCTGAAACTTGTTCACATTGTTTGCCATGACAAGGGAGAGCATCATGGTGCAGACTGCATAACCAAAAGACTTACAACTAGCAAAGTTTTAAAAAATGACCTAAATTCAGCCTTGAGCTCAGCTATAAGTGTTTCTTAAAATGTAAAAGGTAGACGAAAATATAAATGGGAATCACAAAAGAGTTTATGTTATCTTCCAACCTACCTTCCTCCTCCTCCTTCTCTTCCTGACCCACTGGCCTTATTTTGTTGCTAAAATGAAAACAACAGAGGTCGAAGGGGGAAAAAAAGGGCGAGGGATGTTGTGCTTGTGAAAACGCCCGCTCACTGTGACTCTTCTCTTCCCTGTGACGCGGAAGGGCACGCACCAGTACGCACAGCACCGCGGGGAACCGAACGGCCAGAAATCGCCATCGCTGGTCGCCGATCGAGCGGGTCATGTGACACGACGACTGGTCGATTTCGTTTCTCTGGTCTGCCACGAAGTACTTAGTGACCAAAGATTACTAGACCTGGAAACGGGATTTAAGGTCGCGTGCCGGCCGACAAGTTCATGATCAATCCGAGTTTCGTCTCGCGTGGGTACAGCTGACACTACTGTCACACGTGACACACACCCTGGGTGTCACTAGTCCTATCGGCCTGAGGGACATTCGCCTTTTTTTCTTTTTGGCACAGCAGCACTCAACGCTTTTAGGGCCCGCCCAGTCGAGGCGAGCCGGCCGATAGACCCTGTAGAGTCCCTGCATGGCGCCTCATTCTGCTCGCTGTTCGGGAGGAGGGAATGACCCGATCCAGCCAGCCGCTAGATTCCGAAAGTCGGTTCAGCCCGCCTTTCGTCTGTCTGTCCTTGTCACACTCATGGGACAAGAGATAAGACACTACTGACCCGATCCAGCCAGCCGCCAGATTCGGCTCCGCCCGCGTTTCGTCTGTCTGTATTACAGTCGAGGGGGAAACAACTCTGATATTTTTGTACACCTCGTAATTCAGGAAAGTTCAGAAAAAAAAATCAGGAAAGAAATCGGGAAAAATTCAGCATTCGCAAAAGAGGAGAAATGAGAGTAAAAATTCACAAAAATTCACGAAAATTCTCAAAAATTCACAGAAAGTGTAAGCCAAAATTCAGAGTTGTCTCCCCCTCGGCTACAACAGGTTACAAGTCCGGTGCGGTACGGTGTGGTGGTGCCATCCTCAGCCGCAGCCCCACACGTCCTGGTCAGGTTCGAGGTCGCGAAGGCGAGCAACTCCCCGCACTATACCTCCACCTCGCCCCGGTCCGGTCCGGTCTGGTACTGGGCAGGTCGGAGTCGGGCCGGACAGGTCAGAACCCGCGGCCAGTGCACTGGCCGGGCTGGACCAGTGGCGCAGCCTCTCTCCGTCTCACTCATCATCATCCTCAAGTACAGCATCTACCTCCTCTCTCGCTCCAACGGCGGAGCGCCTGGGGCCCGCTGATGGAGTGCGGACCGCGGTCACTTCCGACACGCGGCGCGTATACGCGCAAAGAATGTCGAGCTGTCCTGCCCGCCCCCTTCTTTCCCCGTACCGCGCTCTGAAGCCACCTTCTCGCCTTAAAATTTTATATCTTCGGAGGTTCCAGGTGACGCGGTCTCTCAACCCGCCAGACAGATACAAATAATCGGAGCGGGAAGTCCTCCCCACCGGAACACACAACTGGCGCCGCAGAGTCATGATCGGTAGAGCGGTAGGTCGGGTCAGGGTATGCCTCCGCGAGTGGAGTGCACACCACCGGGACGGTACGGGCGGGGGTCATTGGCGTGGCGAAAACGGCCACGGTCAGGAAATGAAATGCACTTCCAAAGAGTGTTTGATTTCCTGATCTGGGCAACGACGTGACACTCGGGCCCGGCCGGCCGGCCCCGCGCGACCGCGAGCGCAGCGAGCAGCGCAAAACCGTCTGATTCCGAAGATCGCTCTCGTCCCTCCGTCCTTGTCGCACCTTATAGCTGTGCCTTATGTCGGGGATGGCAGGACCCCATACTGAGTGCGACACGGATGGATGCTAGAGAGCGAACTTCGGAATCAGACGGCAGCAGCAGCAGCGTCCTCCTGGCACCACGCCTAGGGGGTGAGGGACCGCCCGCACCGCGAGGGAAGTCCGTCCGGCACGCACCGCACCGCACCTGCTGCGTCTCTCACATCACGAAGGCCGTTTCCGTCACGCCAATGACCCCTTCCTACCCCCCCCCCCCCGCCCCTCCAAACATTTCCCGATGTCTCGTCTGCTCGAGCGGGCGGAGCGTGCAAAATGGGGCGCCAAATTCACGATCGGTAAGTCGTACAGCACCAGTGGTTTGACCGTGAGTCCAAGTATATCCACGAGCACTTTTTATTTAGACGTTTTGAAAGCCTAGCGAACAACATATCGGAAGCTGGTGAACATTTTTTTTATGGGACCATAGTTAAGGTGCACCGCGGTTGGGACTTATTCGACAAAATAGACTACTTGGCGCGTGGAATTTGAATTTTTTTCACGAAAACCTTGTTAGGCGTTCTGAAGCCCGGCGAACAACATCACTGTAAAAAAACATGTCGTAAATTAACAGGTAATATCTGTGAATTTTGTTAAACGACCTGACTGTGAATTTACTTTTTATTCGTGTTCATTTACAAAAAAGTTCTGTAACTTTACAAAAATATTCCGTAACTTTACAAAAGAACTCCGTAAGTTTACAAATTTTATCTGTTGTTTCTCAATTTTTATTGTCAATTCACAAAATGTTTCATCAAACTACAGGAAAAATCTGTTCACCGATTTAACAGCGAAACCTGTCATAATTTTTTTTCGTTTTTTTACAGTGGTATCAAAAGCTGGCGATTTTGGGGGGGGGGTGCAGATCCAGAACTTAGACCGTGCGATCGGGACTTGGACAAATAAGACTACACGGTCGAAGTAATTTTTCTTGGTGTCGACTCTAAAAGTCGAAAAGGCAGACTCCTCCGGCCCGGCCCCGGCGCGCCCTCACCCGCAACGTCGGTGACGTTGGTTGCTCTTCGATCTCATCAGTAACCGCCTGGGCGTGACTTTGACGCTAAAGGACTCTGGACGTCACCACACCAGTCACCCAGAGCGGGCCGGACGGGACGGAACGAGGTGAGAGAAGCGTTCGAGGAAACGCGTTTCGTTCTCCGGCCGCCAGCGGGCCGCGGCGCGGGCGGACCAGGCGCTCCCTATCTCCCTCGCGTGCGATTCGTTCGGCTCACTTCACTTAGGCCCGCCTCTTGCCCAGCCGTCTGATTCCGAAAGATCGCTCTCGCGCCTCCGCCCCTGTCACACTCATGGGGCCCTGCCATCCCCGACAGAGGGCACCGCCGCAGGTGCGACAAGGACGGAGGCAGGAGAGCGATCTTCGGCCCCGATGCTGCCGCCGCCGCCGATAGTCACCTGCCCTGGTCTGGCAGTAGTGTTGCTGATGAGATGGGAGAGGAGGCTGCTCGCCAACGTCCAACGGGTATAATGGACGCTTCAAACGATAACCACGATCATCCGACGTCAATTTTTTCTCTCTCCCTCACTATTCTTCTTTTCAAGGCTGACTGGACCCTCGCGGCACCCACAATGGTCTGGTCTCTACACATCTAACACTTTTCGCCTGCCATCGGGGAAAAAAAGACAGGTGCGCCCCGAGGAACTTCCTTTTGATAAACCGTTTAGTTGTGGAAATCGCAGAAAAGTGACTCGGCCGCCTCCGGACACCTCCTCTCCTCTCGGCGAGATGTTCGCGGTAAAAGAATTATACCTCTGCAACGCCCCGCGGGTGCTGCGATTGTACTGTACTGTACCGGCACGACATGCAACACTGTAGGCCTCATGTATGATCTCTCTATTCACCGCAGCAAAGCAGAGTCGCGTCAAAGGAAATCCCTCTTCATGATGCGAACCATGCGAGCGGCTGAACTCCGCCGGAGGACTCAGCACAGGACTCCGGAAGGATCTACATACATGGGAGGGAAACGCCTCCTCAAATCTGGATATATACGCTTATCTGGTGTAGCTCGAGCCCCAGCAGACCAGACCAGCCCAACCAGCCCCCTGCTGCGCTGCGGCCGGGCGACAAACAGCCGCATGGTTCCGAAGATCGCTCTCGCGCCTCGGTCTTTGTCTCACTCACGGAGCCCCGCAATTCGCAAACGTTACGGGCACCGGGCACCGCCATAGGTGCGACAAGGACAGAGGTAGGAGAGCGATCCTCGGAATGAGCCTGCAGTCGGAAGAGACGCGGCCCCGGCCTCGGCGAGCTGCACCGGGACGTAATTCAAGCCTTGCAGTCCTGCTGCCGCCCCCTGTCGTCCCGCGCGTCCCGCCGGCCGCGGAAAAACACAAACACATTCCCGGTCTCGTCCCGGGCCACCCGGCCCGACCACCGACCATGCCATGGCTCTTTTCCAACCTTTTTCTCATTTCTCATTTCATCTCTGCATCGAGGGGGAAAGCAGTCTCCAAAATGGTGTACGAGTGATTACGCGATTACGCCCGTTATTACGCATGTTTACTCCTTATTTTCTGTTATTTTGGTTATTTTACTGGGTAACATATACGTATAAGGTTATTACAATTGATATTTTATCGATAATAACCCTTAATAATAGGTTATTACGCCTAGATTACAAGTGATTACGCATTGATTACGGGCCAGGGTGTACGAGTGATTACGCGAGTGCTTTCCCCCTCGCTCTGCATGCTACTTCATGCCCTCTTCGGGCCGGGCCGGGGGTGTATGGAAACTGTCCGACCTGGTGATTTTCCCAGGTCGGACAAAATTAGGCCGGCGACAATCCAGCCGCAACGCGGATCGGGTCCAGGAAGTCGTTGCCGTTGCTGTTCTTCCCAGTGTTGAAAGAAAAGTAGGCAAAGCCACCCAACACACAGCTGAGTGGAGCGGTCGGTATTCACGCCTGCCTACTAGGCAACAGCTACACACTTGTGCGGAGGAATGGCCTAGTAGTAGAGTAGTAGGCAGGCGTGAATACCGCCCGCTCAACACAGCTGTGAGTTGGGCGGGTTTTGCCTACGTTTCTGGCGACACTTGTTCTTCCTCCCCGATGCCGGAATAGAGTACCGCGACCGCGCTGCCGTCAGATTCAGAAGAGAGCGCTTTCGTATCTCCGTCCTTGTCACGCGCATGTGCCTCGGCCATTATAGGAGTGAGTGAGAGGGCGCGACAAAACCATCTTCTGGGGGCTGATGCTGATGCTGATGCTCCGGCCCGGGGCCCGGCGGCGTGGCGGCCGCCGTGCTGCGCCGCCGGACTCTCCCCTCCTCCTCCTCTCTGGTCGCAGCCGCCGCGCCCCGCCCCGCCCCGCCCCGCCCCGCCGCACCCCACCCCGCCCCGCCGGCAGCGAGAATACGAATACAAACGCGGGAAGGGAAGCCGGCAGACGGCAGAACGGTGTTGGTGTTGCTCGGGAGAACTACAGCAGACGATCCGACCCGACCCGACTCGCTCGCGGTGCGTGCGAGAGAGGCGAGCTGCACTTCGTCTGGGCCCGCACCGCCGCCCCGCAGCAGCGCTGGTGGCGCCAGGACCTCCGGCGTCCTCCTCCTCGTCCTCCTCCTCCTCGTCCTCCTCCTCCTCCGGCGACATCCAGGTAAGTCCAGCGAGCGAGCCCCTGGCCCGGGCGGGGATGTCCAGTCCAGTCCCGAGGTGACCGGCAGCCTGTAGGGTGATCCCTCACACTGATTTCGTCGCTCTTTCCTTGTTACACTCATCGGGCACGTCCATGAGGAGCAAGAGAGAAGAAACTACAAAACGGTGTTCGGAATCGCCTTGCAGAGCCCCCGGCCTCCGGCCTCCGGGGCCGCAGGATCCATAGCGCGCGCGTTCGAGGACGCGGAGTGACCGTCGTCGCTGACCGCCTAGTGCAGCAGCGGGTCGATTCCGAAACAGCGTTTCGTAGCGCCCTCTCTCTTGCTCCTTATGGCCATGCCGCATGAGAGCGACAAGGACAGAGGGACGAAACTACTGTGCGGAATCGCCGTACTGTAGTACAGCCAGCGCCGTCGTGCAGTTGCGAGTTCGCTGACCCGGCGGTGCGGTGCTGCCCTCTGATTCCGCAAAAGGCGGTTTCGCCTCTCTGTCCTTGTCACACTCTCGGGGTGAAGCCATAAGGAGCAAGGGAGTGGACTGGACAGTACCAAACCGCTTTTTTCGGAATCAGACGGGTGCGCGGCGTGCGGGGGCGGCGGGACCACGCATTGTGGCAGCCGAGGTATAGGGTCCTAAGAGCGTGCGCGTGAATCAGGGTACTCGCCCGTGCGCTTTGACAGGTGGTGAGTGCGTTTAACACAGTGGGTACGAGTTCCCACGATTGTGTGATTACGTGTACAGGAACTGAGAACGAGATTAAAGGGCATAACTGCGCTGACGGAGGCTGGGGGGCGGAGGGGCGGGGGTCCTTATCAGAGGGCTATCCGGCCAAGCCGTACCACCGCGACACGCACCCGCCCTGCACCCGCCGGGCCAGCTGAGCGATTCCGAAGATCGCTTTCAAACCTCTGTCCTTGTCGCACCCATGGACCGCTACTATGGCCAGCATTGGGCACCGCGGTAGGTGCAACAAGGACGGAGAGATGAGAGCGATCTTCGGAATCAGTTGGCTGTCGGGTGGTCCTTCGGTCACCAGAAGGGTTATCCCGCAGGTCTGGTCGAGCTGAGGACAGGCGTAAGCAGGAGCAGAGAGAGAGAGAGAGAGAGAGAGAGAGAGAGAGAGAGAGAGAGAGAGAGAGAGAGGGAGGGAGGGAGGGAGGGAGGGAGGGAGGGAGGGAGGGAGGGAGGGAGGGAGGGAGGGAGGGAGGGAGGGAGGGAGGGAGGGAGGGAGGAGGGGTGCGCGGCGCGCCCGCCACTGACCCACATACACCGCACGCGGGTGGAGGGCGCCGACGCGACGCCCGCCCTCCTGCTTCCGCGCGGCGGACCGATGCGGCAAATCCTCCTTCCTCCCGCTCGGGTCGAAGACCTGCAAGCGTACGGCGGGCGAGGCAGGAGGCGGCGACCCTCTAGCACCAGCCCCTCCTACACCACCACCCCCTCCGCCACCGCCAGCCGCCCCCGCCCACCTGGTGGTGGGACCACAGTGTGGTCACAGGCGAGCCCCGCGCCGAGTGCAGCAGAACGAGTGCGCGCGTGCCACGTGGTCGCGAGCTCACAGCTGCACGGCGCGCCGCGTGCAGCGGCTCCACGCTCAAGCAAGCTCCGCACCAGCCACGCAACCCGCCCGTGCAGTGCAGTGCAGTGCAGGCTGCAGCTGAGTTCCCACGCACCACGCACGGCTCGGCGCGCCCGCCCCGCCCCGCCCCGCCCCGCCCCGCCCCGCCCCGCCCCGCCCCAGTGCGCGTTCCGTTCCTTTCCTTATTTCCGATTGCCTCACTGCCGACTGATTCAAAAGATCGCTCTCATCTCTCCGTCCTTGTTGCACCTACAGCGGTACCCTATCCTGTCCATAGCAGTGTTCCATGAGTGCGACGAAGACAAAGGTATGAAAGCGATCTGCGGAATCGCTAGGCTGAACGACCACAGCACAGCACCGCCGCGTCGCGTCCGTGTCCGCGTCCGCGTGCGGTCCACGTGTCTCCGGATGCCCCGTGGGCCCGTGGGGGTGCGCGCGAGCAGGCGAGTTCTTGTGGCCCGTAGTGTGTCCTTACTGTGGGCACGAGAGAGAGAGGGGGAGAGAGAGAGAGAGAGAGAGAGAGAGAGAGAGAGAGAGAGAGAGAGCACCAGCTCAGCTGTCAGGCGCAGCCCGCCCCGGCCGCAGGGGTGAGCCAGGTGAGTTCTGGTGTCCTTAGAGTGAGCACGAGAGAGAGAGAGAGAGAGAGAGAGAGAGAGAGAGAGAGAGAGAGAGAGAGAGAGAGAGAGAGAGAGAGAGAGAGAGAGAGAACCAGCTCAGCTGTCAGGCCGGGCCCGGTGCCCGGCCCCAGCGCCAGTGTGACACTTGTTGTTTGCGGCGTTTGCGGCACGACTCGCAGGCCAAACAGTGCCCGGACCGGGCCGGACCGGACCGCGCCGGAGCTGAGCTGAGCACGCGGTGTGCAGCGCTATCGGCTCCACAAACAGAGTGAGTCAGGCCCGTGCACGGCCCCGGCGGCCCCGCCCCGCACTCTACGGCCAGCGTGGCCAGGGCAGGACAAGTGGAACTCTCCAACACAGGAAACTCGCCGCACTCTGCAGCGCACTCCTGCATCCGTCGCGGACTTATCTGCCGCGTGCCGTGTAGTGCTTCATTGACTCAAGAACACAAGGGACGCCGCCGACGACGACGGCCAGGGTTACACGACGACGGTGCGCGTCTCGCTCGTCCAGGCCCCCGGGCGCCCCGGGGCGCCCCGCCTCCATCCTTGTCGCACACATGGGCCCTGACACTCCCAACATAGGGCGCCGCCATAGGTGCGACAAGGACGGAGGTACGAGAGCGATCTTCGGAATGAGACGGCAGGCGGCAGGGCGCCGACGGCGGGCGCGATGGCCGCACCGGCCCCGGCCCTGCCCGACCCACAGTGGAAACCCCACATCCGCCGTATCCGCTGCATCCCACAATCCCTCCGAGATCTTCTTTCCGGGGAAAGGTTCTATCCGGGCGACTCCGCCCTCTCGAAAGCACATACCTACCTGGTCGGTGGGGCGGGGCGGGGCGGGGCGGGGCGCTGCGCGGCGGGGAGGGCAAACGCTATCTCTGTGTCGTTGCGCAAACTGGGCAATGGGTCAGCCGGCCGGCTGGGCTCGTCAGCCTCAGCAGCAGCCTAGCCTCCTCCACTGCTCCCCGGCCCGGGCCCCGGCCCGCTGCCTGCTCTGGCGCTGGCTGGACACACGCGAGCTCACGCATCCCCCGCGAGTATGCCGTGAGGCGCCCGCGGCGCGAGGCGTGAGCAGCCGAGCAGAGCCGTGCGGACCGTCAACGCGAGGGGGAAACATCTCTGAATTTTGATGTAAGCATTTTATGAATTTTAATGAATTTTCGTAAAATTTTGTGAATTTTCGTGAACTTTTATGTGAATTTTTTGTGAATTTTCTCCTGAATTTTTCCTGAGTTTCGTGATTTTTTTTTTGATTTTTTTTTGGAATTCTCCTGAACTACGAGGTGTACTAAAATTTCAGAGTTGTCCCCCCCCCCCCACCCCCGGGGAAGGGTCGCGGCAGTGATGTTATAAAAGTAGGCAAATTATCGTACGCATGCACCTGTGTGTGGCAGACGGGTATCTCCGCCTGCCTACCAGGCAAACTCTCCACACATTAGAATACATTTTGCCTAGTAGGCAGGCGGAGATACCCGTCCGCCACACACAGGTGCATGCGTACGATAATTTGCCTACTTTTCTAACATCACATCACTGGGTCGCGGTGCTGGCCGGGCAGGGCAGGAGGGAGCTGCAAGTCTAGAGTGACAATGACGAGGCAAAGTACGAAAACCGAGTGCAATCCATGGCGGCACTGTACACGAATAGACGGCACGACAGCGGTCCCGAAAAACGGTTCCGAACTGGGTTAGGGCCCCCTGCCTGGTCACGTGTCACCGCGCCACGCAAGGGCAATGAGTTTCGCCCACAAAAGCGAGTATTTAGTTCTGTAGCCCATATTTTGGGGTCTCTCCCTCCGATTTATACCTGCAGCCGCAATGCTCTCGCGACTGCGCTCGAACCCAGCTCCACTCGTTTTGCATGCAAGCGTGAGACCTTCACTCTTGTTACAGACAAAAGTGGGTTGGCAAAAGAAAAAGCAGCGAGAATAAATGGGACGGCCGCCGGGCGGGGGCGTATAAACTTTTTCGCTTATTCACGATCGCGTTGCATTCCATGTCGCACGCGTAATACATGAAAGAAAAAGGAACTAGCGCTATCGGAGGAGGGCCGCGTAAGTTGGGCGCGCCGAAACGCATTATCTAGGCCGAAGCCGCGTCGACGCCCCGCGCACGCTTCCCTCCCATGTCGGTTTGCTCAGGTGCGAGCCGAACTAGAGCACTACCACTAACCCACCCTGCCCTCTGCGTCTCTGACAGGCCCGGCCCGGCCATGCGGACCCTGCTGCCGCCGCTGCTCCTGGCCGTGGCGATGACCCTCGGGGTGCAGCACGCCGTCCACGCGCGCCCCGACGGCTCGCCGCTCTCCTCGCTGTACCACCAGTACCTCGAGCTTGGTGAGTCGAGCTGCCGTTCCGAGGGGAAAACAACTCTGAAATTTTTGTACACTTCGTAATTCAGAAAAAAATTCAAGCAAATTTAGGAAAAAATCAGGAAAATTCGAAAAAAAATCGAGTTGCTACGAACTGCATTCCACACAAATTTCATTCCATAGGCCTAGCTCTCTCCACAATGTAAAATTCTGAAAAATTCAGGAAAATTCCCTTTTTTTTGTAAAATTCAGGCAAAAATTTTATAAAAATTAAAATTCACAAAATTTGTTCGCAATAATTCAGAGTTGTTTCCCCCTTGTAAGCTGCACACCCATCAGTAATCATAATAGATTGCAAAAGGTGTATGTTAGTCTTACAAAATTTAATTTCTGATTTTTCCCCCCTCCGCAGAGGACGACGTGGCGGAGCACGACCACCGGGAGAGCGCGCGGCCGACCCGCAGCACGGAGGCCGACCAGCAGGAGCAGAGTGAGTCGACCCGAGCCGAGCCGAGTCGCATGCGTTCGCTTTCATTTTCATTTTCGTGTTTTCACCGTTGTTCCAAAAAAGCCCGCGAGGACGGGGGAGAAGAGGAGAGGATGGATGGAGGTGGAGAGAAACTGTTTGAAAGCTGATACGCGGGAGGGCACGCGGCGCGGCAAGGGGTGGGGGGGCGTGGGAGGGGGGCGGGGGTCGCCAAAGCAGCGAATAAACAGCGCAGGGGGGCGACGGGGCTTTTAAAGCCCGTATTGTTATTAAAACAAACGCTTGAATGGGATGCGACAGGGCCATCTTTATTTTTAGCAGAGAAGTACCGGTGGCGGAGTCGGCTGGACCGGGCCGGGCCGGGCGTCGCATGGCGGGTGCATCTGCCTCATCTGTTTCAGTTAAAGAAAACTACTCTCGTTCGGATTTACTGTTGCACTCAAAACTGACCAGAGCGTATTCATGATTGAATGGAGAATATTCTGAATACAGTTTTAAGGAACATTCTTGGGGCGCAAGAGCAATAGTGCTATTAGTCCAAGCACCAAATGCCTCTGACCAACACGGAAAAAAAAAATAGCTTGGAGCTGAAATTAGATGTGAGAAATTAGCACTACGGCTAAAATCTGTAAACAATGGAAAAAATTCATAGCAAGGTAGCTAGAAAATAAGAAAGGTAGCTTAAAAATTAGCTGCGCCTATACAGCTAAAAAAATAGTACACCTGGTATATATATATATTTTTTGCTCAGACGCAAATTCTTTTTTTTTCTGCGAGAATATCAAAATGTTCTCATCGTCACATTTGAAAGGGTTTTCTTCTTGAATCGAGAAACAGCTTTTTTCGGGTGGCGATCGGCTCGTACCGACGACGCGGGGCCGGGGCCGAGGCCTCCTGGATGGGGCCGGGCGGAGGCCTGGATGGGGCCGGGCCGGTGCCGGGCCGGGGCCGGGCCGGAGCAGCCCACGCCAGGCTAGGTTCGATACCCGGACATGAACCGCACCGCGCCAAGCGTGAAGCGCAAGGCCTGGCAGCGCCCGGCAGCCTGACGGCACCTGACGGTGCTGCGGCGCGTGTAGCCCGGTCACCCCAAGGCCTCCGCTCCAGGGTGCTGATTCCGAACCGCGTTTAGTAGTGTCCTCTCGCTATCGCTCCTTATGGCTAGGCTGCATGTGAGAGCGACAAGGACAGAGAGCAGACGAAACCACCGCGCGGAATCACCCTTACAGCTGCAGCTGATCCAGTCGCTCCCACCAATAACAAGGATAGAGCCGTTTTATCGTCGCATGGATTGCGCTACACCTGGCGGTACCGCTGCTGCACCAGGTCTCCGGCGGGGTTCGAACCCCGTGTGACGGGTTATTGTTTCTCCGCCCCCGAGAGTCGGTAATGTCGTAAAAAAAATGTATTTACCGGCCGCGGTGAGTGAGGCTGGCTGCCCTTCGCGGTGGACGATAGGCACCCGGCGCGGTGTCCTTGGATTATTACACAACCCGTTTTGCATCTCGATTTCATAAGGAAGTGCGGACGCGCGGCGCCGATTTCATTTTATTTTTATTTTCTCAAGCTCCGCTCCTGAGTGCGAGCGCCAGCACGCCCTGCACGGCACGGGTAGCCATTATTGGCCACTGCCGGTCAGCTGATAGCTTGATGATGTCGCGGGGTATAAAAGACGGACGCATAAATGTCTTGACTTCGCACCGATTACGTTCTTCCTGATAATTTTTTTTCTCGCGTTCTCGCAATTTGTCCGCTAATTGGTCGTTATTATTGCTAAATGGCCGACTTGTGCTGGGTAGAGTGAAAGCAAACCAATGCAGAAATCACGAGAAATCACCATGCGAAAGAGGTAGAAAGACAACCGCCATAGTTTGAATCGTAAGGGAGCCCTCGCGATTTAAGGTTAAAGAGCACCCGCTCAGTCCGCGAGCGCAACCCCGCCGCGCGCCGCGCCTGCCCAACATGTCTAAGGCTACATGATCGCTGAGATTTCACACTTACCTAGCTTCACCTGGAAATGTCCTTTAACCAGGCCTCCGGGACGAATCCTACTTAGATTAGTGGACAGTGGATGGCAGGAGACCAGCTGAGCTGACGGGCCCATCTCGAGTTCGCAATCTTGAGTTCCAATTTAACCTCTTAGCTAGTTTGTCGAAAACGCGCACCGGACAAACCCATTAATGAATCGATAAGTTCAGATACCGACCGATACTTAACACGTCGTCCAAATTACGGCAACGGCATGGCGCGCTAGTGGCGCGCGGCGCGCTACGACTCGACTTCGGGGGGAGGGGTGACACTCAACACTCAACTGTTTTTTTTTTTTCGACCGCGACCGTTGCTGCGATTGCACTGTTGCCACCATAAGGCAAATCAAAATACATTTGCATTTCAAGATCAGCGGAGACTTAAGTGAATTGTAGAGGGATCTTTGATCTTGCTGTAAATTAAAATTGATAAGAGTGAATAAAACTCCTGAATTTCTCCGTTATAAACGTTGTCGACAGAGTGGCACGGGACGGGACATTTTGGATGTATCCGCCAATGTCTGTTTCTCGATTTTCGTTGATATTTTGTCTGAAAGAGTAGAAAATATGTACTGTTGTAGATTTCAACACAACCTTCGGAACTTTCGTGACAACAAAATTGTCCAAAACTACAAAACGGACATGAGCGGACATGACGAAAACGCTGAGTGTAAGGCCACCTTTAACGTCACGAGGAGAAAGAAACTTGTCTGGAGCGACTTTAAATTCACAGCGATCGTCGTCAATTTTCTGCTGCCTCTCCTCGCTGGCTGGACCGCGCCCAAAGCTATCACCGTCCCCCAAGGCTGTGCTGCTGTTGCCATTTGTTTTAAACCCGCTCCGCTTCCCCCTGTGTGCCCGCAGCGTCCGCGTACTGGCGCCGCTCCGGTCTGAGCCGGGTGCGCGCCAAGCTGCAGGAGCAGCCCATCCGATCGCGCGCCAAGAACGTCATCCTGTTCCTGGGCGACGGCATGTCCATCCCGACGCTGACCGCGGCGCGCATTCAGCACGGCGGTGAGAGCTCGGCCCTGACCTTCGAGCGCTTCCCCTACTCCGGCCTGTCCAAGGTACGCTAAGTGGCATCATTGCCCCCACCCCGAGGAGGAAACAACTCTAAGATTTTTGTACTCGTAATTCAGAAAAATTCATAAAAATTACGGGAATTTGCGGTAAATTCACAAAAAATCACAAAATTGTATAAAATTTCATCAAAAATGTACAACCGTGCACAAAATTTGTGCACCAGAATTGTTTCCCCCTCGCATACCCCGCCGAGGTGTTCACCTCAACGCGCGCACGTTAACTTTCTTCAACTGTCTCACCCTTTGCGTCCGCCGCAGACCTACTGCGTGGACAGCCAGGTCGCGGACTCGGCGTGCTCGTCCACGGCGTACCTGTCGGGCGTCAAGGCCAACCTGGGCACCATCGGCGTGACGGCCGCCGTCGCGCGCTCCGACTGCAAGGCCTCGCAGCGTCCGGAGAACCAGGTCGACTCGATCCTGCGCTGGGCGCAGGACGCGGGCAAGCTGACGGGCATCGTGACGACGACCCGCGTGACGCACGCCTCGCCGTCGGGCACGTACGCGCACGCCGCGACCCGCGACTGGGAGAGCGACAAGGACGTGCGGAAGGACAAGGTGGACCCGGAGGAGTGCCCGGACATCGCGCGGCAGCTCGTGACGGGCGAGACGGGCCGCCGCATCAACGTGATCCTGGGCGGCGGGCGGCGCGAGTTCCGCTCGAGCAAGGTGCGCGACGAGGAGGGCGAGAAGGGCCACCGCAAGGACGGGCGCGACCTCATCGAGGAGTGGCGGCAGGAGAAGAAGGCGCGCGGGCGCAACGCCACCTACGTGTGGGACCGGCGGGGCCTGCTCGACGTGCAGCCGGACGCCACGGACTACCTCCTGGGTGAGGACCAACAATTTCCAATACGAGGGGGAAGCAACTCGGAAATGTTTGCACTCCTCGTAATTCAGATAAATCGAGAAAAATTCAGGAAAATTCGAAAAAATTTAGGACAATTCTGTAAAATTCGGGATGACCTCAGAAAATACACGCACAGCTAATCCAAATTATTCTCTCAATTACATGGTTAAATAGGATTTTTAGTAAATTATTGTGAATTATTTCTATTTATTCCAAATTATTGGAAATTAACTTGCAATAATGCAAAATAATCACAATTATTTCAATTATTTTTTAAAACTTTTCAGAAACAAATTTTGCTTTGCAATTAAAAGGGTGGCGTGAAAACATAGAAAATTTTTGCGGCAGTAAACCTCCCGAAGGAGGTTGCGGTTCCCGCCAGGCACAGGGCTTTAACCCCCTGTGGCAGCCAACTGCTTCGGTGTTCCATGGGAACCGGCGCTTTGCTGACTGCGATCCTATCGCGCAATTCGACAGATTTGATCCCCGTACCACCATTGGCCTACCCCTAGAGGTACGAGCGGTGTCAAGAGCGTTAGACTTCCTGATCCCAGTTTCAGAGGCCTTACCTCAGAGGGGTACGCGGGATTCGAACCCACAACCCCGAGTGCCGACACGTAGCCAGAACAGGAAGCGACCCAACGCCCAGAGCCACCGAGCCAACGGCGGTGAGACGTGTTTAACTTCTATTTGACCTGCCATCCAGCTGCGGCCAAAGGGAAAGTCAAGCGCGAAAAACACATACCCGAGAGTGAGTCGAACTTCGGACCTCTCGGTTCGATGTTGCGCGCTCTACCAACTGAGCCACGACGCCACGACGACTGTGTAGTGCGACGGGTTCGAGTTGTATTTGCCCTGTCCTCCTGGCTGGAGGCTGCAGGATACGGGTCAAATACGGCTCGAACCCGTCGCACTGTACAGTCATCGTGGCTTCGTGGCTCAGTTGGTAGAGCGCGCAACATCGAACCGAGAGGTCCGAAGTTCGACTCACTCTCGGGTATGTGTTTTTCGCGCTTGACTTTCCCTTTGGCCGCAGCTGGATGGCAGGTCAAATAGAAGTTAAACACGTCTCACCGCCGTTGGCTCGGTGGCTCTGGGCGTTGGGTCGCTTCCTGTTCTGGCTACGTGTCGGCACTCGGGGTTGTGGGTTCGAATCCCGCGTACCCCTCTGAGGTAAGGCCTCTGAAACTGGGATCAGGAAGTCTAACGCTCTTGACACCGCTCGTACCTCTAGGGGTAGGCCAATGGTGGTACGGGGATCAAATCTGTCGAATTGCGCGATAGGATCGCAGTCAGCAAAGCGCCGGTTCCCATGGAACACCGAAGCAGTTGGCTGCCACAGGGGGTTAAAGCCCTGTGCCTGGCGGGAACCGCAACCTCCTTCGGGAGGTTTACTGCCGCAAAAATTTTCTATGTTTTCACGCCACCCTTTTAATTGCAAAGCAAAATTTGTTTCTGAAAAGTTTTAAAAAATAATTGAAATAATTGTGATTATTTTGCATTATTGCAAGTTAATTTCCAATAATTTGGAATAAATAGAATTATCTCACAATAATTTACTAAAAATCCTATTTAATCATGTAATTGAGAGAATAATTTGGATTAGATGTGCGTGTATTTTCTGGGACATCCCCGAAAATTCACGAAAATTCACAAAAATTCACAAAAATGTAGGTGAAATTCAAGCATTTTTTTTTTAAGTATACTAAAGTTCGGAGTTGTTTCCCCCTCGTTCTACTTTTATGATTCAATTTCGTGCACTGTTTAAATGTCTCGATCACAAAATCTGCATACTAATTTGAACGGAAACCGTTGTGATTCCAGGTCTATTCGAGGCGAGCCACATGGAGTACCACATGGCCGCTGACCCGGACACGGAGCCCACCTTGTCCGAGATGGTGCGCACCGCGATCCGCGTGCTCGGCAAGGGCGACAAGGGCTTCTTCCTGTTCGTCGAGGGCGGCAAGATCGACCTGGCTCATCACAAGGCGCGCGCGCGCCGCGCCCTCGACGAGACCGTCGAGTTCGCTAAAGCGGTGCAGGCTGCGCAGGAGCTCACCTCCGTGCAGGACACGCTGACAGTCGTCACGGCCGACCACGCGCACACCATGTCCATCTCGGGCTACCCGACCCGCGGCAACGACATCCTGGGCATCGCGGGCACCTCGAACGTGGACCAGAAGCCCTTCACCACCATCAACTACGCCAACGGACCCGGGTACAAGCGGCCGTCCAAGACGGGCGCCCGCTACGACCTGAGCAGCGACGACATGGGTGAGCTAAGGGGAAATGCAACTATTTGCCTCCGAATCTCCTCCGCGCGCCGGAACAACTCACAGACAACTTCCTCCCTGAATGCTTGCAGCCAACGACAAGTACGCGTACCCGGGCGTCTTCCCCCGCGAGACGGAGACCCACGGCGGCGACGACGTGGCCGTGTTCGCCATCGGTCCGTGGGCGCACCTGCTCACCGGCTCCTTCGAGCAGAACATCATCCCCTACGTGATGGGGTACGCGGCGTGCATCGGCCCCCAGGCCGCCGAGGAGGGCTTCTGCCCGGACCCCACCCCCGCCCCCGCGCCCGCCCCCGCCCTGGCCCGCGCGCGCTCGGGGGAGAAGGGACTCGCGACCCGGGCGCAGCAGGACCCCGTCGTCCCCGAGGCCACCGCCCCTGGCGCCGCCGACGCCCACCTCCCCGGCGAGGCGTGGCTGTGGCCCGGGGAGGAGGTCGCCTCGACGCTGCCCGCGGACGCCGAGCAGCTGGGGGCCAACAAGATGAGCGCCCCGCCGGCGCCCGCCGCGGCGCCAGAGGCCGAGACCAGCACCGTCACCCAGGAGGCCGCGAACAAGCCCAGCAGGCGGCGGCAGCGGACGCGCGGCGAGACCTGACCAACCCCGCGAGGGACGCCGCCGAGCAGAACCGTATTCTCGTGACACATGCTGGCTGCTGACAAGAGCTCCGTGTCACGCGCACCGTTAGACCGTCACGCACCGACTACAACTAGACTTTTTTCTTACTCTCCCCTCTTCGGTCACTTCAGTGCGACGAAGTTCAGGTTGCGTGTCCTATACGTTCGCGATCTTCTGCACCGCTGCTCAAGCCCGCGGTGAGCGTTTTTGAGTAGCTCTAGCTCCTAGACTTCTGACGTGCCATAAATGAGTGTGGTTGGTGATGCTCATCTACCCGTTAGGGGACGCCCAGGCCGGCGTGGAACGATCAGACCTTCCGGGGTGAAGGAGAAGAAGCCTCTAGATTCTAGAGCCTCGAGAGGGCGTCTGTTTGATCGCTCACTTCTGCGAGTTCGGCTCGACGAAGCCTTTCGCACTGTTCGTGCACAGCGGTAACCGGACCTGCAAAAAATCGTACCGCGAAAATTGACTCGGCGGAGGTGGAGTGACATGCCAAAGATGACGGTCGGGGCCAGGACCAGGGGTGTACGGTAGCATCACTACCTCGAGGTGTAACGCTGCTGGGGTAACGGTCACCATCAGGCCCTTGCTCCAGCACGGAAATTGTGATATGGTCAACCAATGTACATATGTAAGTTTATTCCGTAGTGACGAGTAGAATTAAAATATTTATTACTATACTCATACGGCTCCATCCATCGCACACCAAGACATCTCACATCACGATATTTTTAGATTCCCATTAGTGGTGCATATGGGACACGCCAGTGAGACTTTTCCCTGTCCCGTTTTCAGTTTCACGCAAAATAAATAAATAATAATAATTCGCATCTGAGCAAAAAATAAATAAAGAAAATAGCAGGAGTTCTAATTTTTTAGCTGTCTAGGCGCAGCTAATTTATAAGCAACGGTGCTTATTTTCTAGCTACCCTGCTATTTATTTTTCAGCTGATTTTAAGTTTTTAGCCGTAGTGCTAATTTTTCACATCTAATCTCAGCTAAGCGTTTTTTTCCCTTTCTTTCTTTTTTTTTGTGTTCAATTGATGGAGTATCCATGCAAGGGGTATTCCCTCTGCTCAGGCGCGCGGCGGGGTATACACTACGCCCCGCCGGCCGCTGCGCTCTGGTGGCTGCTGTTGGAACTGTCGCTAGCGCCCTAGCGCCCCACCGAGCGCGCGCAGCCGCGGCGCGCACGAGACGGACGAGTGCAACGCCAAGTCAAGACCAGGCTGAGGAAGAAGAGGCCGAAGGCGCAGCCCTGTCTGTCGCCCGACTAGCCTTTTCCTTGATCAGCGCGCGTGTAATTGTTTATGTTGATTTAAAAATAATCCCACGCCTATGATGCACTTCTACCAAGCCCATCACATTGCTCGCCCCGCCAGATCGAGATCGAGTCTCTGTAGACTGATTCAGAAGAGCGCCCTCCTCCCTGCTGCCTCTCTCGTCGCACTCGAGAGGTGCACCGTAGAACTCTCTCGCACCTTGCACGGCGCACCCCATGAGTGCGAGAGAGACAAAAGCGAGGAGAACACTCCTCTGAATCAGTCTGCTGTTGCGAGAGCCATGGCGAGGATGTGCGGGCGACAGAGCGGGCGGGAAGGAGCGAGACGGAGCCCTGGGCGGGACACAGGAAACGGGCCGCGGTTTGCAAGTCGAGAAGGTGGCGGTGGAGGGAAGGTGCTAACCGCGGCTCCCCCCCCCCCCCTCTCCACCCTCGTGGCTCCGAGCAGCACGCTCCTCCGCGCTGATACTTTCAAACAGACCAGAGGCGGCACAAGCCGAAGCCGCAAGGCTAAAAATCCAAACTCTGACGTCAGCGGAGCGGGAGCTGCCGCGCCCGGGCCGGCCCGGGTCGCCCCATGCCTGATGAGTGCAGCCCGAACACCGGAGCCGGCTTGACTCCTCCACTCCACCTCCTCTGATAATCGAAACCTTTTCGACAGAGGAAAAACACAAACTCGCAAGGAAAAAAATCACTCAGTAAAGTTGTGAGACGTGCTGGAGAATTCTGGAGCTGTGACAGCCTGCGAGGTAGGCAACACCCGCGTATGACGCGCACGCGTGTGTTGTCGTTGCCTACTCCCCAGGCGGTCGCCTCACAGCACCGCTGCAGCCGGTGTAGGGTAGGAGGGTGATGAGATTACTCTGGCAATGGGCTATGCCGGGATGCTGGACAAGTGGATCCCGTTCTAACACTAACACCAGTTAAAATGATCCCGTGACCGTCTATGACCCCTCACCGATGGGGAAACAACTCTGAATTTTGGTGTTCAAATTTTGTGAATTTTTGTGAAGTTTTTAGAATTTCTGCAATAGAACTCGATTTTTTATTTTTTCTGTGAATTTCCCTGAATTTTCACTAGTTTTTTCTACAGTTCAGTTTCTGACTATTAATGAGTTGCGAGGCGTACAAAAATTTCAGAGTTGTCCTGACGTAGTCCTCGCCCCTTACACTCGGGGGTCATGATCCCACCACTATAAAATACTCCGCCCCCCCCCCAAAAAAAAAGCAGTGCTGTAATATTTATTTATAAAAATAATTACTGTTGTCACCGATTACTGGATTGTCTCAAGCATCCCCCCTCCCCCCCCCCCACCTACTTTAAGCTTATCCGCCTAGGAAACCACTCATGAGGCGGGTAAGCGCCGCGCCGCCCGGCCGGGCCTGAGCGGCCTGACCCATTGACGTCAGCAGACGGAATACAATGTGTATCCCCGCCGGGCCGGGCCGCGCACAGCTTAGCGCACCTGCCCGCCCTGCCCGGCCCTGCCCCCGGCCCTGTGCGACCCTGCCCTGCTGCCCGGCCCGGCCACCGGAAAGACGACCACAGTGGTGGGGGCTGGGGGCGGCGCGGGGGGCGCGCTGCGGCAGGCGGCGGCGGCGGCGGCAGCCCCAAGACCAGCCGAGCCGATGTAGTACATCGTCCTCGCGCGCCCCGGCCGGCCGGCAGCCCCACCTGTAGGGGAGCTCCACACAGTGGTTTCGTCTCTCGGTCCTTGTCGCACTCATGCGGCAAGGCCATCGGGAGCAAGAGAGAGAGAGAGAGAGCGTGAGAGAGAGAGAGAGAGAGAGAGAGAGAGAGAGAGAGAGAGAGAGAGAGAGAGAGAGAGAGAGGACACTGCTAAACGCTGTTTGGAATCACCGAGCAGCAGCGGGACATTCCCCGCGCAGTGAGCGTCAGAGTCAGGATCGCGCCGGCCGGCTGCAGCAGCAGCAGCAGCAAGAACAACAGAACCGCACGTCTATAGCCTCGCGAAGGGCGCCGCCGCCGCACTGCACCTCCGCGTGGGCGTACCAACAACAACAGCAGTCCAGTCACCTCAGCAGCCGGGCCGGGCCGGGCCGGGCCGGGAGGGAACAGCAGCGCCGGGGCGCGGGGCGCCCGTCACGTCGGCTCGGCACCCCGCGCGTAGCAGAGACTTCTCTCCCCGCTCCCTCCGCGTCGCGTCCGCGCCCGCGCCGCGCCCCACCCCGCGCGGCCAGCGCGCCGGGCGAGCGGCCAGTAGCAGCCACCACCACCACCACCACCGTGTGTGTGAGTGTGGCCCCGTTGGGCCCTGCTGGTGACGCGCCGGCGAGCCGAGCGGGCTGGCCGGCCGGGCCGCCGCGGGCCCCGCGCGAACACACACACACACACTGACACACACGCTACCGCGCCGGCGCCGAGCACACAGCGTGTCGCTGCCGCCTCGCACCGCGAACATCAGCAGCAGCAGCATCGCTGTGAGCACCGCAGCCGCGTCGTCGCCGTGAGCACCGCGTCGACGCGCCGGCCGACGCGACGCACGCCGTCAACACGATCGACGCGCTGACGACGACGCGCCCATTCATCATTCGCGACGCCCAGCAGCGCCCCGCAGTGCGTGCATGCGAGTGTGTATGTGAGCGTCGGTGAGCGAGTGAGAGAGAGTGAGGGAACGCGCGAGTGCAGGCGGTGGGCCGGCGAGAGCACTCCGGAGGCTGCAGCAGGTGCGAGCGACGACACTGCCCGCCGGCGAGGACGTCAACCCCCTCAGCTGCCTGGCCAGGATGGTGAGTATCTAGCGGCTAGCAGGCGAGGTAGTTTGAGTCAGCTGGTGAAGTGCAGTGTGCGACGGGGGTTGTTAGTGTGGCGCGAGCGCGCGACATTCCCGATCTGGACGAAATGGGTCGCGGGGCAGCTGAGTGATTCCGAACAGCATGTAGTGTCCTCTCTCTCTCGCGCTCCCTGTGCACGCGTACCCCATGAGAGCGACAAGGACAGAGAGACCGTACTGGTAGCGGCGCGGAGGCTTGCACTGGCACCACCGGCTGGAGTGAGTGAAGTGAGTACCCATGCGGCGGTGATGTAACGGGGCTATAAACGCCCGCGCGGCCGCGGCGGAGAAGGAACAGTATAGAGGACGGTGGACAGGACAAAACTGGACAGCACAGGGCGAAAAAAAATTGCTGCTTCAGCGCGCGGAGAGAGACTTATTGCTAGGGGAGCAGATAGCAGCAGCCCCGCCTCGCCCCCCGGGCTGACATCAACAAGTAGGCAGCTCAGCAGGAGATTTTTGGCGGGAAGAGGACTCGACGCGCGGCTGTGCTAGGCTAGGCGGGCCGTGGCTGGGGCGCCTGGCCTGGTCGCGCCATACGCGTCGCAGCAGCGGGCTTGGGCCGCGGGGGCTGGGAGGGGGGGGGGGGGGCAGGGGGGACGAGGCGGACTCGTCACGCGGCCGGGCTGGGCCGCTCCGTGCCTCACCGTGACGTCAATCTATGACGTAAGCGCTGGAACCGCACCACCGGGAGAGGGAACCTGTTGGATGAGACTCTCGGGTCGCCGCGGGGGGAGAGGGGGACGGGGTGGGAGTGCGCGCCCCGCCCCGCGAGCCCTACGCCCTATGCTCAGCCGCGTAGTGCGTCGTCGTCGTCACCCCGCCTCGTCACCGCGCGGCTGAGCTGTGGCCCAGCCCACCGTCCTATCCATGATGTTTACGTTTCGCAATCCACGCTCCCGGCACCGGGGCGGGGCGGGGCGGGGTGGGGTGGGGCGGGTGGGGCGGGCAGTAAACCCTTTCCTTTTCACGTTCCCCTTTCCTCTCCAACGTGTCTCCTCTCTGCGCCTGTTCGTGCTTTCTTCTCTTTCCCGCTCACTTACCCACCCACACCAACATTCGCTATCGCGCCCGTTGGCTGTTTTTTTTTGTGTTTCTTTTCCTTTTCTTTTTATTATTTCCCCCCTTTTTGCAGCCGGTCAATCAGTCAGCTTCCCGCCTATCGCTTCGTTTTATCAATTTCCCCTGTTTATGTTGTCAGATACAAGGAAGCAGTTCGGGCCGCGCTATGGGCTATGGCCCGGGCCCACCCCATCGACTCCCCGTCGGTTTCGAAATCCCCGCGATAACACACGTGTGCAACTTATTATATAAAGTGCATCGCGCGGGACATGCCGCACTTTTGGGCGGGACGGAGGCGGGGCGGTCGCGCGGCCTTAACTGTCACGTGGTCTACACCCTCCGCACGGTTAGAAGCCCCGCACCGGCAGGGGTGAGCTGCTCTGCCATTAAGAAGCAGCTTGACTTCCCTCCGTGACATTTTTTAGACAATCCATGGGGCTGTCTGTACCGTGGTAGGGTAGTAGCAGAAGCTGTAGTAGTTGGAGTAGCAGCAGCCGCCGCAAGTCTGTGCTGTCAGCGAACGTTAAAGCCGAAGGCGGTGTCATAGGTAGTCGTTCAGTCAGGTGGTCACGTCACTGCTGTGACGTAAGCCAAGAGATTTTCTTAAGGGAGCCCGTAGTAGGGGCCACGACGACCGAGGTAGGACCCCAGCACAGGACTCACCGACAGTAGTATAACTAGGCCAATTTTCACTATTTGTTTCCGCTTCAGCCGAGTCGAAAAAGCAGCGAAGCAGGGGGACCAAGAGAGGTCACAGCAGCGGGGAAAAATAAATTTAAAAAAATGAGTGCGTTGATTGCATTTGCTGTGCACGCCGTGTCGTGATCAGTTGTATACGCGGTCTAAGTAATGGTGCTTGTATTTCCGTTTTAAGCATATCATACGTTGGTCTCAGTAGATTGTACTGTCGTAAAGTTAAAAGTTAACGTTAAAACGTCGCCAGTTAGAGCTTGAAAAGTAAAAGTTGTCCAGCGCTAGGCGTTGTTCGCTAAACTTATTGTTCGTCACAAGTTCAACGTCAAAATCTCATCAGCTGGACTGTCTCTCACGCTTGCGTTCACTTTTTTTCTTCTTTTTCTTCACCCTGACATTGGCGGCGCGCCGCCGCGCCTATTGGGAAAAGACCAGAAGTGGCGGCGCCCCGTCCCGAATGTATCTTCATTTATTTTTTGCTCCCCCGCCCCACCTGACGCGAGCCCCGCCCCGCCCCGCCTCGTCGTATGACGTCATCGCCCGTTTATCTGGCGCTTACGCGTCGCTCCACTGCCGGGCCGGGGGCCGGGCCGGGCCGGGCCGGGCTCAAGCAGCACCGCTCGCCTATGCCAAAATCTCAACAGAGCGATATTAGTGAGCATGCGGGGAACCCGGCCCGGTGCGGCGGCGGCGCGACGGGGCGGGGTGCACTTGTCCCTGACGGCCTGCACCTGCACGTTTGGTCACTCTTGGTCACGCTCGGTCACGAAACGGAAACAGACGACTCCGAGAACAGGTCACGTCGCTGTAATAAGATTGTACCCTCACGGTAGAGACGAAATTCGCATCTCCATAATCCTCGGGGGAAAAAAAAGGAAACAAAAAGTGGTCAAGCGTAATGTCTATTGGGGCGTGAGGGGCGGACGTGCCGGGCCGTGAGCGCGTACCGCGTACGTGCACGTTGGCGTGGGATGAATCACCCGCCCCGTGGCGGTGCCGAGTCAACGGGACGGCCGTGCCGGCTGCAGTCGCGGGGCGGCACGGAGGGGGGAAGTGCTCCGGGGAATGTCAGATGTCAGCTCAGCGCAGGGGCGCTATCCGGCTCCGGCTGCCGAACCTCCTCGTGAGCAAGGTGCAGCACAAGAAAAACTTGTAATTGTTTCCCGAGTAAGGACGACACCTCATCCTCATCTCCCCAGACGGCCGCCGAGTCACACACACACACACACACACACACACACACACACACACACGGCATGGCGCGCGCGCGGTCCCAGCGCGGCGCGTGCGGTCAGAGC
Source organism: Frankliniella fusca (assembly GCA_029379305.1). Classification (NCBI taxonomy): domain Eukaryota; kingdom Metazoa; phylum Arthropoda; class Insecta; order Thysanoptera; family Thripidae; genus Frankliniella; species Frankliniella fusca. The sequence continues at coordinate 566,936 of JAHWGI010000310.1, read as the reverse complement.
AGAGCGCGGTTCGGCGGCGCGGTGGGGTCCTCCGCGAGGCGAAGTAGCGCGCAACTGAGGCCGCGGCAGAGGCCCCCCGCAAGCGATGACGGCCGCGCGGCCGTCGACGGTCGACCCGGGACGCATCGCCCCGTATTTTAGCGCCGCCCCCGCGACATGACAACGCGTGTCACGCGGGTAACAGGGTAGCATCTGTTCGGGTCCGCGGAGGGGGTGAGGGCGGCCCGGGTCCGCGGAGCCCCACGCCGCCCCCGTCGGGGCCCGGGCGCTCCGCTGCTCCGCTCCCAAGGCCGCGGAGCGGCCCGCCCGTCCCGGCTGGCTCGGCTGGGCTCGAGCGCGCCCGGCTCGGCTCGTCTCCCTGGCGGAGGGATACTCGCGGGGCTCGGGCGCTCGCTCGCGCCTGAGCACTGTGTGTCTGTGACGCGAGCAGCGGCCGCCCCTACCCTGCTCCCTGCTCCTGTGACGGAGGCTCAGAAATTTTTGACGTGGCTGCTACGTACTAGCTGCCGTACCCACTCCCAACCCACCCAAAGTGAGTGACGAGAAATACGTAACTGGTAAGTGCACCGGGGGCATAATAACAACTAAGTCCTCGCCCCGGGGCCCGTCGCACGGACTCGACCGACCGACAGAGATGTAATGTTCCTTTCGCGAGAGGCGCGGGGCGATGGCGCGAGTGGAAAAGCAGAGAAATGCGCCCGTGCTCGATAAGTGAGCGGAATATGGCGTCTTTTCTGGAAATGGTTTCGCGGGGGTAAAAGTGGCGCCGGGTGGACTTGCCGAATATTTTGTCCGTCCTGCGGGTCCTCGCGTTCTGTTTTGCTTCCTTCGAGCTGTGTTGTCTGGACTTTGGGCTGTACGTGACGGAGCCAAAAGCATCGTACCCTTTCTACTGTCCTCCGCTTGCTCTAGCCAGCTCTAGCCATCTCACGGTGTTGACTCAAAATTTTTCAAGGCCGCGGGGCAAAAATTTCAAGGTAGTCGGGAGAACTTGTGGGAGTGTGGCATTGGCATTTTTAAGCGCGTTGCAGTAGAAATAAAGGTCTGTCACGCGCCAATAGCGCTTCAATGAATGAAGTAAGCATGGACCTAACCTCACCTAACCCGTTCGGACGGCCCAACTGTTTGTTTGTTTTGCTTTCGTATAATTGGTGTCCCGTTTCTTTAACTTCTGTTTAGTGCATTTCTGCATTTAGATATTTTATTATTCAACCTCTTTTTGCCTAGGATTTTCTTTCTTCAGCAAAGTTTTAAAGATGTTGATAACTTGCATATTTTTGTGGTAGCTGCACCTACTTTTCATATCCCCTCCAATTTTAAATCCTACTTATTTTCGTTGCAGGCTTAGTGCCATTGGGCTATGGACGGAATGGTTGAAGAGAATGGCCCTGTTGTAGTCGATCCACTGGCTCATAGCACACCAGGAGGCAACGCATCTGCCATCATAACATCGGTACAGCCATCAGTCCAGCCTGTAGTGGCTGTAACTCAAACCACTCAGGCACAACGTCTTGTCACAGCAGCTAGCATCATGCAAATCACAATACCTCAACAACTCAGTGTTGCTAATGCGACTGATGCTCAGGTACCCTATGTATCTTATTGTTAGGCTTAAACCTCTTTGGTTAGATTACCAGTCGAATTCAATGTCTGCATGCTTCCAAAGTGATATTTGATACTGTTTTCAAAATCAATGTAGATTGTTGCATGCTTCTTCCAAACTGTCAATTTAAAAAAATAATAATTTTACTACTATAAACTGAGCTTATAGCTTCTATTGAATATCTTCTTATGGCTTTTTTACAGTTATGTAATTCTTTTACTTTGGTTTCACATTATTATTACACTCTTTTGAAACAAGGAAAATTTACAGTGTTTTATATAATTTATTGAAAAAATAGTTTAAATTTTTTCCCAAATCCTTGTCTTTACAACATTTCTGTAATTTGAGTCTGTTTGAAGGTCCTTTGAAAGCATCATCCCCAAACAAGTTCTTCAGTTTTTAATTTACCCACACAATATGGTGCATTTGATGCTATGAATGTTTTATTGGCTTGTTCAAGCTTTATTCTCCTCCTAGACCTGACAAATTTTACTTGACTCCTTCCAGAAGGTTTGTGATTTGCCGGATGCTGGTTTGTATTAATTACTTTGTGTTGCAAAAAATTTATTTTGTACTAGCAGCTCTTAAATTAATTTCATTTTTTATTGAATAAGTAATGGTAATTTTAATTTTGCATTTCTTGGTTCATATATCTATCTATATTTACCAATCTATTAGACATGTTTTCTTTAGTTCAGAAATTAGTACAGCATGGTAGAAACTAATGAGCCTTATATTAAATATTTTTCTTGGCTCGTTGGGTGTTCTGTTACAATCAATCAAATCTTCATTTTGAATATTCCTCCATGTATGAACTATATATTCTCTTCATATCTGTTCAATAAATATAGGTTCAATCCGTGATACAAGCAAATAAGCAGTCTGTCATTCAGACTGCTACAGGAAACATTCAGTTGAAGCCAGGAAATGTTATACTGGTCAAACCTGCCAATTCTGTTATCCAAACCACACCAAACATTCAAACAATACAGGTTAGAAATCGACCATTGACTTTATTGAAGTAATAGTGTAACTGAGTTTGCTTACCTATAAAATTCTTTCAGGTTGTTGATCCTGATAGTGATGATGAACTGTCACCTAGAAAACGAAGGGATGTATTAAGTAGACGGCCCTCATATCGAAAGATTTTAAATGAAATTGATGAAATAGCAGGTGCGGTTTTTAACTTGAATCATTCTGTATTTTTCTCCTTGAATGATACTTGCAACTGTATAGGTTAACATACCAATTATTTTTTCTTATGTCAGGCAATCCTGGTCACAAGGTTGAATCATCATCTGAATGCGACTCAAATCTAGACAGTGAACTGTCTTCACATTCCCTCTCTGCCAACTACTCAGGTTAGTCGTAGTACCTAAAAATGTCTTGCACAGCACATATCGGCATGGTTCCATGCTGTGTACCTCAATATACAGTTCAATTTTTTCTATTGCCATCTTTTGCATACACATAGATTCATTCTCGTTATGGAAATTATACAGTTAAAAATCAGGTTTTGCTTAAATGTTAAAATTATGAACTTTGAAATAATGTATATTGTTGTAATGTACATACCATGCAGGCATTGAAAAAAGGGAAGTGAATGCCATGCTTATGTTTCAAAATTTTTCAATGTACCTTGCAATTTGCTCTTCAGTACATGGTGGATGGCATGCACGTTGGTCAGGCTGGTGGTGGTACTTGGTTTCCCTTGAATTTTTGTCCTTGTCTGGTTTTGCAATGAAGCCAAATATTACATATGAATTGGAAGTATTCCCTTTGTTATCATCCTTCATGTAAAGAAAACGTGTCAGCTTGAAATAATGTAAACTTAACTATTCTTTTGAAGATCCGTGAGTTTTAAATTGGTATATGTTTATGCATTTGGATTCATTGCATTGTCACCTCTTGTTGAAAACTATCCAAGGGTGCATTTGTCAGTCTAGATGGCTTTTGGTTGAATCATTTACTTGGAAAAAGGGATATATTACTTTAATAAGAAATTTAATATCTATTTCTGGTCTTCAACTTGATACCACAACTCAATACTTTTTTTAACACAATTTTTATCTAACAGTTTGTCCGCATGGTGGCTATGCCAATATGCCAAGTTTGCCTCATAAGGTATCTGTTGGAATTTGAGAATTCTTCTTTGCATGCTGTCAACTTGGAAATGTGTATCCAAAGTAATAATGAATTGCTAACATTTTTATTTTTTTTAAATCACTTTTCAAGTAAAGACATTAAGCAGGGTCCTTATAGTTGCATAAAGTGTATTCCTATTTCCCAAAAAAATGGAGAGCCTCAAGAGCATACATAGTGTGTTGCTTTTTCTGAAATTTGATCTATATTGAAGGCGTGGCTTTCTTGTTAGGAGTTAGAGATATGGTGTTGTTTCAGTGATTCCAGCAGGAACTATACTCAACAGTCAGGGCGAAGCAGTGCAGGGACTGCACACTATCACCATGACCAACGCCACCTCAGCAGGTGGGCTAGTGCAGTACACCTCAGGGCAGGATGGCCCATTCTATGTCCCAGGTGAGGACGGACAGTTGGCCACCATAGGTAGGGACACACTCTCTTTCAATCAAGACACTGATGGCCCCTACCATGCTCTTAGCACTGAGTTTTGGTTCCATTGTCTGCCCTGCAAAAAGTCTATAAACCTTCGAGTATGATAAAAGACTTAAACTTTCATAGCAGTTGTCATGTGTGTAGGGTTTATGTGCAGCAGATGTTTTAGAAAGATCTCTGAGGCTTTATTGTTTCAATTGGTGATGGTGGTGGTGGTTTGGTTTGTGTTGTGTGTGTTTCAATCTGTTTTAACTCTGGGGCGTTGAGGTAGTTTGACTACTGATAAATTGAAGTGGGGTTGAACCGATAACAGCTACTTCCAATTTAACAGAGTCAAAGCTAAGTAATTTTTAGCATGCTGGCTTCGTCATAATGTCAACTAATTCTTTAATTTTCAATCCAGCAACTCAACATAGTTTGTGTCAAATTTTTTTCTGTTCTAAAATATCCATTCTAAGCCCAAATCCACATGTCTCCTGCTTTAAGCATTCATGTTATGTAACAAATATTGGTATATGGTTTACCTAGAACTTTGCTTTTGTGTCCTGAACAACATTTGAAAACTCTGACGAATTGTCTAAGCTTGGCTGACAACCCGGGACTCACATGCTATGGGAAAGGTACTGGGCCTCGTGCAATTTTAACTTTGTAATTTTAGTTTTGTTTATTTATCATTTCCTAGATTTGATAAACATTTGCTCATATATAGTTCTTTTTCCACAATACTATTTTATTCTCCTTGCAATAGCTTATTGATTGATTATCTTAGTGTGTGTATTTCAACACATATTTTTTTCTGGTTAGCTTTTACTTATGTTTCAAAGTAGCATTGCATGGTTGTACAAATCTTTCTTTGCTTACTTTTTAGGTATTTGAAAGGACTGCTTTTTTTTTTTTTTTTTTTTTTTTTTTTGGTCTTCATATGGTTCATATGTTGCTTCTCTTTATATATTTCTTACCTTTGATGCAACATATTGAAGTCTAGAGTCAGTGCCCATTGAGCAAAGCCTGATTTTGATGTTATTTTTGTACTGTATATATTTCTTAATTATTATTAGCATTTTTGCCGTCACATTGTCCCATGTTGATTCATTCTATTTTTGTGTTGTTTTGCAGTGTGCATGCCATTATAATTGTCATTGTGTTTAACTCTTTCCTTCTTAATCTCAGTCGTAACTCCTCCTCCTTTATGTCCTGATTACCTCTTTTCGCGGACGCAGCTTTCAGTGTTTGGCTATTTGTTATTGACTGTGTGGGAGAGGATGTGAGTTCATCACTTTTCAAAGATGCTTAAGAGATATATGTTGGGCTGCTTGGTGTTCCAATCTGAGACAATTTCATATCAGATTTTTTTTTCTGGGTGGGGGGGACTTATACACATTTTTATGACATTTCTTTGAATGTCAAGTATGCTCCTACATCAACGTGCTTCAAACCTTATGTATCACATTTTTCCCCCTTATGTAGAACACAATAAATTTGTAAGACAGGCATTTACTGATAATATGTACTTTTATTTTGATTGTTTGTAAGAAGATTTTAGTTGAATTTTCAATTTCTGTATGAGCTGCTTGCTTTCTTACAGTTGTCACACAAGGAGGTGGCTTAAGTGGAGGCTCGGTCATGCCAGAAGATCAATCAAGAAAGAGAGAAATGAGGCTTCTCAAAAATAGGTAATCTATTCTTCATTTACTTAATTTTTATTCATGTCAAACCTTTACTATACTCACAAGATTCGATTCTTCTCCTTCTTCTAGGGAAGCTGCTAGAGAATGTAGGAGGAAGAAAAAGGAGTATATTAAGTGCCTGGAGAACAGAGTCGCAGTGTTGGAAAACCAGAATAAAGCTCTGATTGATGAGCTAAAATCTTTAAAAGAACTTTATTGTCAGACAAAAACAGAATGATGAGCCAGCAGTTAGCTGGTATTATGTTGCTCCAATGCTTTCTGTGATGATGCTACTGATGCTGTTTCCGTCAGTTGGCTGTTAGTTGCCTGGGTGTTTGGTAGCCACATCCTCCTCTGGTATCATACATTTGTGTGAAGTTGTTGCATATGTAGTCGAAAGATGTGTTTATTTACTTAAGTAAAAGTCATATCGTGGGGTACTTTTCTATTCAATGCTTTTGCGTGGACAATGATGAGATATTTTTGTGACATCCCCATAACAATTTAAGTATGCCATCATTTCTCACTTAATTTTATATCAGAGACTGTCAGCTTTACAATTGGACTATATGGCAGTGCATAGGGTGTGTTTAGTCGAATGCAAATCTTTCTTGTGATTTTTATAAATATAAGTTCTGAAAGACGATCATCCTTTGTCCCATCCTACATTACTCCTGCATCAGTTGTGTTGGCATGTGGTATTGTCTTGTAAGAATACAAATCAAAGAAAGAGTGGTGTACACCATTTGTGAGATACTACATTCAGTGATTATTATTGTTACACATGCACAAAATTTGTAGTTCTAGTAGTCTGTCAAGTCTCCACACTTTTTTAATTTCTGGCAAAGCTGGCGGTTTTGTCTTGATTTAGGCTTGTGACCAATAATAATCATTGGCTTTGTATTCTTTTATCTTGGATTATGCTATTTTTATAGTCTGAGATTTAGGCTGCAATTTTGATCTGTGGGTATGGTTGTAGTGTAAGGTTCTTTATTTGAAGGCTGTAGTAAGGTTTTAATTTATTATCTTTTGTTTCTTTGCCCCTTCTCCCCTTACTTTTGTCATTTCTTATGTCACTGAAAGACTTAACATGATTTTGATCCATAGATATGTCCATTTTTGTATAAAAATTATTGCTTTCAAACTAGTCTCCAAAACAGATTGTTGTCTTTCGTTGAATCACAGTTCTCACAAATGTTGAAGTTTGTTTTTTCGTGTCTTGAAGTCAAGTCAAAATGCAGATTAATTTTATAAAATCTTAGTAATCTAATGTTTGGCAGTCTGTTTTTCCTCTTCTTTTGGCTTGAATGGTTTCAGCGAACTGTATAGTGGTTGAAAGTTATTTGTATCTTCAATATCTAACAAATGCGTGATAAAGTTATATTGCAAGTGGGTTCATTTTATCTGCCAGATTAATTTGATGCTTAAGCACGTTGAACTAGTTTATAAGTCTGAAAGTGGTACAATATTTTGGTGAACTTACTATTTTAATACTATTTTGAGTCGTAGATGTGAATACACTTATTCTGATTCGTGATCTAGCTTTCCTTGCTTAGTATTTTCCTTTTTTGTTCTTTTCAAAGATAAATTATTAGCAGTCATACTTGTCTGTTATTAACAATATTTGAGGAGAAGGGTCAGGGTGCAAAGTTTTATATTCTAATATATGGAGAGATTTTTGTTAAACAAAAGAAGATATCCACCGCACATAAATCTTTATAAATGTATAGTTCACATACATATGTTATTCTCAATGTAATGCTTTATTGAATGTTGAATTATTTGTGTGCTCGATCAAGGTATTACGTACTTGTTTCTCTTCTCAATCATGAAATGAATTTTCCTCCTTTCAGGTTGAATTTTGTTTCATCCTGTCAGAGAAGTGGGAATGCATGAACATGCTGTTATTCAAGGCTGTCATTAATTAGTGAAATCTTCTTTTTCCTTCTTTTGTGCCCATTTTAACAATGTCAGTGTAACTTTTTATTATGCCCTTTGGTTTTCGGTTTGCTAATCACAACTTTCATACATATGCTGTGTCAAAATGAGACACAAATTTGGCTTTGACCTGACTTCTTGTACTGAAGTGTAAATTTTAATCTATATCCTTTTAACGGCCTTAGTAACAGCATTTTTACTGAATACTTGAGGTGCTGTTGAGAAGTTGCAAACAATTTAATTTTGACCTGGTCTTTGTTGATTCATATGGTATCATATAGATGTTATTGTTTGATTTCACCTCTGTCTGTATTTGTTGTTGTATATAGCAATAGGTATTTTTATTACCCCAACCATTTTTTTTTTTTTTTAATATGTTGGTATGTTTTGTGTAAAGATTATTTAGTCATGTAAATTTTGTGACAAAGAAATTTCTTTATGAATCTTGTAGTAGTTATGCCCCCTCCTTCTGAATGTCTTTTGTAAGCAGAATGGAACAGTTTTGTGCCATCCTATTTTTGCAATGCATAAAAAAAAAAACAGGGATAGTGATAGTTAATTCATTGCAAAATTTAAGTCACTGAGACCTTTTGTTTTATGTTAAAGTTTATCACATTTTTATTTTGTGAGTGCTTTTGAGGGGGTCTGGTGTGATTAACAGAATAGGAATAGCTGATATGGTACAATATAGTTTTTTAATATAATGAGGCTCATTTAGAATTGCGCATTTTCTGAAAGGTAAGGTCTAAATTGATTCTCATCTAAGATGGAAGTGCAATTGGTTACCATATTTACCAAGCATTTTTACATTTGGGAGTGAAGGCTTGTGCAATTCAACCAGCATTGTAAAGGCAATTTTTTTTTTTTTTTCCTTTAAATAAAGTCTCCATTACCTGTTCTTGAGTTGAAGTGCCTCTGCTATATTTCTGTAAAAGATAATTTGGAAGCCACACCATTTTGGCATTTGATGTTTTTTTTTTCTGCCTTGCATTGAATTTAACCAAAGACTGGCCAAGCATGGAAATAGCTGCTGCACCTGCCTGATAAACATTATTGCTTAGTCTGTATTAGAAATGTATTGTATAGTCTTATCATTTGCAATATGTTTCAGGATGATATTTGTGTTTCCGCCTGAGTTATCACTTTAAACATGCTCTTGTAGTAAAATTGCTCTACACAGTTATCAGTTCATTGTCATCAAAACAAAACAATTCTAAATCTGTAAATCTTGAAAATCAGATTATCTTTGTTTCTTTGTCTGAAATCATTAATTTCGTAAGGTCTTAAATTTGTGTATACATGAAAGTGTTTTCCATAATCATTGAGGGAACAAAATCTTGTGTAAGATCTCTTAAACTAAAATTGTGTGTTAATAATGGCAGCAGACTTGCTTCAACATTACGTATGTATGAAATTTGTACATAGAGAAGTCGATTATTTGAGTTGCTTGGAAGAAATCGGTAATATATTGTAAATAATATATGTATTTTTACATATTACTTCTGGTTTTCCATTTTGACCCCAGCTCCTGTCAGTGTTCACTCGCTAGAAGGTTAAGAGAACCGAGAGAGGAGACACTCGAATAACAAATGCAATTTCTATTTATTCTATGAGCAATAATCACAAGGACTTCAGCTGCTTTGCTCGCGGGAATCGTTGAGCAGCAGCGGAGGCCTGATGGGCGACATGGGGAGGTAGGTGGGCTCGGGCTCGGGCTCGCTGGAGCCGGGCTCCCGCCGCTCGGCCGCGGGGCCGGCCCCGGGCCCGGGGGGAGGGGAAGGGGTCTTGAGGTAGCGGCGGGCCAGGCACGCGGCCTGCAGCTCGGCCTGCAGCTCGGCCTGCAGGTGGCGCAGGCGGCGCGCGCTCGTCCGCATCTGCCCCATCTGCACGTAGCCGTTGGCGTCCACGGCAGAGGACGCGAGGTCGGCGTCGACGCAGCTGTAGACATGGCCGTTGGTCCTGCGAGGAGACAGAACAGCGCCAGGTAAGTGTGGTCTGTCCACGTAGATTCGAGGTCAAATACAGACGTCTCAGTGCCCGGCATTAACAGTGATGCCAGTTGCCCGGTACCAATCGCCAAGGCGTAGGGGTGGCGGAAAAAAATTGGATCAAATTGGAAAAAAAAAATCAAGAAGATACATAAAAATTCGAAAAATCGAGTAAAAATAGCCCAAATCGGAAAAAAAATCAGAAATCGGGGTAAAAAGATCAGATTTTACCAAAAAGTGACAGAAATTTTAATACAAAAAAAAAATTATAGTACGATTTTTGTATAAGTGCACCAGGCTGCCTCTGCCTAGCCAGCATCCCCTACTCACCTGGTGAGCATCTCGCTGAGGGGCGTCAGGTTCTGCCGCGGGGGCAGAGGCGGCGGCGAGACGATGCGGGGCGTCTTCTGCAGCGCCTTGCCGTCGGCGTCCAGCCTGGGCGAGAACAGGAGCGCAGGGTCCTCGTAGTGGCTGTCGTGGCCGTTGGCCGCCAGGACGACCGCCGCGTTCTCGTACACGCGGTCGATGACGACGACAGGCGTCCCGGGGGCGGTGGACGCGGACGTCTCGGGGATCTCCTCGTAGATGCCGGACGCGACCGAGACGGCCGACTCTCTCCGGCGGTCGAGCGCGAGCGCCGCGACAGCGGCCGGCAGGGCGACGCCAGCGGGCCCGACGTCGTCCTCGTCCGCGTCGTTGTCCGCGTCGTTGTCCTCGACCTCGCTGCCGCCCGGCGTCGACAACATGAGGCCCAGGCCGGCCGAGATCAGACCGTTCGCGATCTGCAGATCAGCAGCCGTCACAAGTTTTACATCAACAAGCCCGTTGCAGACTGCGGAATTCGCAAATTTGCCGTGTAATCTCTCTCACCTTGCCGCCGAGCAGCGAGAGCGCCGATCCGGATGTGGATTGCGGGGAGGTGGACAGCAGGTTGGGGTCCGGGATGTCGTCGGCGCGGAGCGTGTCGGCGCGCCGGCGGCCGTACAGCAGGCGGAAGGGCTGGCGGTGCGGGGCGCGCGCGGGGCTGCTGCGGCCCAGCCGGCCCAGCGTGCTCGTCTTGCAGGCGGCGTCCGCCGCCGCCACCTCGCGCCGCACCTCACCCGGGGACGGCACTCGCAGCCCGGGGCCCAGCAGGCCGGTGGGCAGGAGGTCGACGGCGCCCAGGCCGGCGGCGAGCAGGTCGCCCTCGCTGCGGCTGAGCCGCCGGCCCCGGAGCAGCGCGCTGGCGGTCCCCGCGGCGGCGTGGCCGGCGTGGCTCAGCACGCGCGACGGCGCCGGCGGCGCCCCGACGACGGCAGCAGCGTGCTCGGCCGCGGCCGCGAGCCCCAGCCTGCGGCCCGACAGCGCGGCCACCAGCACGCCGATCCAGCGGTCCGTGTCGGCCTCGGACCGCGTCGCCAGGTACACGTCGCAGGTCTGCTCGGCCCCGGCCGCGGCCGCCGATGCGATGACGAAGGCGTGGCCCCGCGATCGCGACGCCGTGCGGCACACGGAGGTGGCCGTCGAGGCACCGCCGGGCACCCGGATCACCCTGGCGCTCGCGCCGGCGCCCGCCTCGGCGCCGGACCGCGCCGGGCTCAGCACCAGGTCCACGCTGCCGTCATCCGGGACGAGGCGCGCCTCAACCCAGTGCCGCCGCCAGGACTGCATTGGGCAGAGGGGAGACACGCCATGTGAGTGCTCCAGGGAGAATAACGACTCTAACGTGAACGTGCCGCATTCTGGGGCTCAGCCTCACCTTCCAGGTGCCGAACCTCCTTCGCCTGGTGCGCGCCGGGAGCTTGACGTCCAGGTACCCCGCGATCAGCCCGCTCAGGGCTGCTTCCTTCTCCTTGGTCATCTCAGCTGCATTCCGTGCTGTGAAACAGATACCAGATACATTTTTATTAGTGGATGGAATAGGTCGAATTCATGGAATATTCTTTTATTTAATTTAATTGAATATTTTTGGAATAGATGGAAATACTTTCAAACGCGTCCATGGATCAGTCCAAGTGGTCCATTCCTTGGCTGTGAGACATTTTGGCCTCATACTGTCCCCAAAAGTGTGAGACTGTCGCACACTTTGATTTTCCAGAGTGACGCCGAACAGAGTGACACAGAGTGAGTGCTGAACTCGGCTCGGCTGACACATGGCCACATTAGGACACTCTGCACGAGAGCAGCAGCAGCAGGGCGTGCAGTCGTGTCCTCTCCTCCCATTTGGTACTCGTCTTTTTATCGTTAGGTTTTTTTTAAATCATTTTATCTGCCGAGTCCAAGAAGCAGCCGCCGCAGCAGTTCGAGGATCCTCGTCTGCGGGCAGGCATTGAGCCCCTCCCCCTCCCTTCCCCTCCCGCGCCGCTGCGGGAACGGGAGCACGGGGATGCCACACCCGGCCCGAGCACGCCGCCGTACCGCGCGCCGCCTCAATCCACGCCTCTGTCCTAGTCGCACGCATGGGGCCCTGCCATCCCCGACATAGGGCACGGCCATGGGTGCGACGAGGACGAATGTATGAGAGCGATCTGCTGAATCAGACGGGTGCCTGTTCGGCCGCTGGCCGAATTCCGACATTGCGTGGAACCGGCGGCGACGAACGACCTTCAGTCTCTCAACCTCTTCCTTGTCTCCTCCGTCTCCCCCTCCCTCTCTTCGGATACCCACAGCCGGGATAGGAGGAAGACAGGAAGGAACTGAAGGGACTACTTGTCCAAGTAGGAAGCGCGCAGCAGGACCGACGCGAGAGATTCGGAACCTGTGGCCACCAGACTTTATTCCGAAGAGCGCTCTCCTCGCTCCGTCTCTCTCGCACCTATACGGCGAAGCCCATGAGTGCGAGAGAGACAGAGCGAGGAGAGCACCCTTCGGAAATAAGTCGGCAGGCGAGCGCAGCCGCAGCCTCTGGACCGCGCCGCGCCGCCGCGCCACGCCGGCTAGCCGGTCTGACCACACCGCACCCCGCCCTGCCCAGCCCCGCCCCGCCCCGCCCCACCCCACCCCGCCTCGCCCCCCGCATCAGTTTGTGCAAGGTAAGGGCTCGTGGGGCCTCTGGTCCGGCCCAGAGCCCGCCTGTTGTTCCGCGATTCGATTATTGATTACACAAAAGTGATCAGCGCGGGAGATCAGGTCCGAATGGGGACCTTGATAGCTTTCAGTCGGCTCGTCCCCCCGAGGCGGGGCGGGGCGGAGCTGGGCGGGGCGAGGCGGGGCGGGGCGAGCGGCTGGCCGTGGCCTTATGGCAGTGGGTCTGCCGGGCGCGGCGAGGCGTGGCGAGGCTTGGTCGCCGCGCCAGTTTGCTCGAGCAGCACATTTCGCTCTTACCTCACGTCCCCAGGGATTTGGACGCCTTGCAGCCCCATCGCATCGCCGTTATGCTACTATTCCATATTCGACGAGGCGAGACGACAAGTAAGTCACTGGGCAACGCCGGCGCGGAATTCCCCTTCAAGGTTCCCCGCTGCTCGCTCGCGAGGCATATTAGATTTATACCATTTCGGGAATAATTTTTCCCCCTTTTTTTTCTTTTACTTATTCTCCCCACTTCATCTCGGCGGGCGGCAGACACTGGTAACATGTATTGAAATGTAACCCGCGACAGGCGGGCGGGGCGTGGACAGGGAATTCCGCGAAATGTTCGCGTTTCTGCATATGCCCGGGTCAGGCTAGGGCAGTGGGCGCTGCTTTTGGCGGCTCGAGATGGACAGGAGGAGTTTACTCGGTGACCCCGCAAGCCCTAACAGTGACGCCTACTGATCGTAAAAGCGCCTGCCGGCTAGGCAGGCCCGCTGAGCAGCGGTGCACTGCGGTACAGTGTACAGTAGCATACCTATCTGCCCGACCCGGGCCGCGCCGCCGTGTGGGTGGTCGTGCTCCGCTCGGCGCGTTATCGAGAGAGTGCGCGAGCAGCGAGGCTTTCCCGGTGTGCAGTAGGAACAGCGGCAGCAGCACCCGACCCGCGTAACTTATCTATCCGTCTCTCTCGCACCCCCTGAGGGAAGCTCCTCTGCCCACACCAAAAGCCGGTTCACACGACCGTCATTTTTGGGAGTCGTTTAACGCCGAGAGGAGCCCCAGCCGCGTGTCGCTGTGTGTTACCACCTGGCCCCGCCTCACCCCGCCCCCGCCCCACCCCACCCCACCTCGCCCCGCCGCGCCCGACCGCTGACGTGCGGGTGGCTCCGTCCGAAGCGAAAAACTTCTTCGCTGCGACCCGCTGAGAAAATAAAATACCCAAACGCTCGTCGTTTCTCCGCTCTTTTTCCGGCGCGGGCCGCGCTGTGCGCTCCGCCGCGGGGCACACACACAGCAGGTGCGCCGCGACCCGGCCCGGCCCCGGCTAACATTTACACTGCAGATAATGTACCGGCCCGGACGCGCGACGGACAAAGCAAGAATTTTGGGGGGGGGGAGGGAAAAGTGCCTTGAAAGGCCAGTCATACCGGCTCAACTGCAACAAAGCAGCGGTGCGACGGCGGCGGCGCCCGCGCGACGCCCACCGAGACCGGCGTTTATTGAGACAACGACACGGCGATGACCAGTTCGGGTGTGGCGGGGCGGGGCAGGGCAGGGCAGGCGGTGTGTATTGTCTTCTCGTCTGTATGCAGATGTAGGCGGGGCGGGATGGCGGGTGGGGTGAGGCGGGTCATCGCGCCGTGCCGCGAGGTCTAGCATGAGGTGTCGTGAGGCAGGCGTCTCGGCTATAGCCAGCCAGGGAAACGAGCGAGCGCAGAAGCTCGTATGTGCGTCCGAAAACGACAGGTGAGAGTGAGACGTTCGAACAACAGCCTCGCTTCCTCTCACTCTCACCTCTCGTTTTCGGACGCATGCGAGCCCCCTGCGATCGCTCGTTTCCCTGCTCTAGTCTCGGCCGCGTGGCTCGTCTCTTCTCGTTCCGCCTGCGCGGTGAAAACACGAGACACCGCTCGCGCCGCCAGTATTCCACGGCTCCCACAACCACATGGGGGAAAATTACTGTTTAGAGACGATACAAGGAAAAGAAACAGAAACAGCGCGCTTCTTTCCTGGTACCGCGACGGTGCAGCGGTTGGGTAAAGGTTGTCGCGCGGATGCCCTGTGCCCTTTTTCAAAGAGATGACGATAGAGAACAGCGCTTGCTCTTCCCCGCTCCTCTGGCCCTGCTCCGCCCTCGCGCGTGCGGGAGGCTTCTCTGCTCTCTCTCTCTCTCTCTCTCTCTCTCTCTCTCTCTCTCTCTCTCTCTCTCTCTCTCTCTCTCTCTCTCTCTCTCTCTCTCTCTCTCTCTCTCTCTCTCTCTCTCTCTCTCTCTCTCTCTCTCCCTGGGTCTAGGAAAAGAGCGCGCGCGTGGGTTAAAGTAAAGAGTACTCGAGCCCCGCGACCCGCCCCGCTGCGCTGCAGCACCCGGGCCTCTCCTCTCCTCTCCTCTCGCTCTCCTTGTCCCTACGGCGGTGCAGGTGCGGCGGGGCGGGGCGGGGCGGGGCGGGGCGGGGTGACCTTCAGCTTCCAGGCTGTCTGCCTCCTTCGCTCTGAGCGGCGTTGACAGATGGCGAGGCAGTCCGGCGGGGGTCTGGTCCAGCAGCACCAGCAATCGGAATCATCAATACGTATGCCATGGGGTGGACCACAGCGTTGCCAAAAAGTTGGCAAATTCCCCTCGAATACACCTGTGTGTGACAGACGGGGCTCCGCATACCTACTAGGCAACCTCTCAACACACGTGTCTACCAGCTGCCTAGTGGGCAGGCGGAGATACCTGTCTGCCACACACTGGTGTAGTGTGTTCGAGGGTTATTTGTCTTTTTTTTTTTTTTGCAACACTGGTGGACCACCTCTGGTTGCGCGTTGCACTTGTGGCGCTTGTGGAGCGTTCCCTGCCAGAAAAGCAGCACTGGTGACCAAAAAACACAGCGGCGTAAGGCGGGCTACATCTGCGCCCGCCTACTAGGCAACACAAACGCATCTCTGCTGAGGTGTCGCCTAGTTGGCAGGCGGAGGATAAAACTACTATGAATTTTGGTTGATTTTGGTGTGCAAAATTTTGAAAACTTTAATTGAACTGTTTGCAATTTTTGTTTTAATTTTCTATTTTTTGAAAAGCTTTGTGCATTTTTTCCCGAATTTTCCTAAATCCAGACGTGTTTAGAAATTTCAGACTTGTTTCCCTCCCCGTCGCGGCAGGCGCGACGATGCAGCCCTCTTTACTCCGTCGTGTTTCGGCTACTTACTGCCCTTTTTTATTTTTGGCACAGCGCTGTTCCGAGCATGTTATAGCGGGCCAGCCCAGCCCCGCCGTACCTGCTCCTTGAGACACTTGCCGCGCTGCTCTACGTGCTCGCGGTCCCGATGCACCGGCGTGGCGTGGCGGGGCGGGGTGGGGCGGGGTGGTGGCGACTGCGACACCTGTCAGCTCGCGTGTCAGCTGTTCAGCCTCGCTGCGCCGTCTCTGCCCGGTCCCTAGCACAGCCCTTCTGCTATGCATATTGCTCGCCGCAAACGCTTCCGCTTTGCGTAGTGAGTCGTCCAATGCTCCAATGCGATGCGGTCGGCCCTCATACTCACACACTCAGCTTCCCTCCCTAACACGAAAAAAAAAAACGCAAGCTGTTGGTTTTTCTTTTCTCTCCTCTTTTTTTTAGGCCCCCGTTAGGGGTGCCTATTGCTTTCGCCAGAAAGTTTTTTATTTATTCTTGACGATGGCCCCTTATGGCCGCAGCCGATCCTGTCGTGGCGATATATACCAATTTACAATGAAAAATATTTCAACAAATTAGAATTTTTTTGAGATAGGTTTGATGCCAATTCGTCTATATGTTTTTTCATAACATTAATTTGCATCATGTGTTTCTATGACAATGACAAGCCGAGCCGGCAGGCCGAGTCGAGCAGCCGGGGCGGTAACAATCACCACCTTATATTTCTGTACTCCAAGCCCATGTTTTCACTGAATGCTTTTATTTATTTTTCTCATCTATACAAGGAAAATGTGAATTCCTTTCTAAAAAGTTTGTACGAAAACGTAATAATGTTCATTATTCAGTTGTAAAACTAGGCGTTGTTGATAGCTAGCCCGTTGGGCGCTATTTCGTGTGGCCAAATCCAAATGCACATTTTAAGGTAAGTGAATGGAAAATGTAAGATTTGCACCCACTTTTGTATGATTGGTGGCTGCATTTAGTGCTCGTCCAGGCTGTGTTGTTGACGGCTGGTCAACATTTTTTGGGACTTCTGTTTAGCGGATAAAATTCGTGATGTGATTCTCACAAATAATTCTGACTTAAGTTCTTTCTCATTCTGTGGCTAGTTTTAAAACCTAGGGGGCCGTTTAACGCGTTAGCGTTAGAATTTTTTTTTTTTTGCACACGTCTAGGGTATTTCCCCTCGGTATACACTGAGCTATATTCTGGCATGGGCCGTGCTCTTCCACCACTGCTGTAAGTAATCGGTGGTTTAGTGGACGGGCAGCCGCGGTGGCGGTAGAGTTTAGCGAGCCCCGTCCCCGGGCCGAACTGCGGTGCGGACATTTTGTTGTGACCAGGTCTCTATGACGGGCGCGGTGATAGCGATCTAGAGCCGGTCAAAGGGAGGGGGGCGCAGTGGCAGGTATAGGTAGGGCGGGGTTGGTCGGGGCGCGGTCGGGCGAGGCGGGGCACATGGGGCCGAACGTTTGTTAGAGTAGGGCGGAACGGGGCGGCTAGGGGTGGGCGTTGTTGGCGTGGCGCGGTGCACCGCGCACCCCGCCCCACCCCGCCCCGCCCCGACCTGTGGTTGTGGCTGGCGCGCCAGGCCAGGCGGCAGGCGGGTCGGGTCGGGCCCGTCGGGCCCCTGACCACGGAGTGGCCGTCGTGTCGAGCAGCCAGAGAAACACCAGCCCCTGGGGCGGGGTGGGGTGGGGCGGGGCGGGGTGGGGTGGGGCGGGGCGGGGTGGGGTGGGACGGGGAGGGGCGGGGTGCGCACACAAACCACAACTGAAATTTGCTTGTATAGTTGCACACAGTAGTGTTGTTGCTCTCGTGTGATCATTACCGTTACTCCTCCAACCAGCCATGGGGCTGTAATAGCAGTGCATTCGTCATTCCTTTTACTGCTTTTATTTTTTGTTTTGTTTTGTTTTGTGTCATTACTTGCGCGCCCCGCCTTACCTGAGAATGCATTACTGCTGGTAAGAAAGCATATAGTCCGCTCCACTCGGCGGCTGCACGCGGGCACCATATGTCCTATCGCAAGAGGGAGCAGGTTATGCTGATGCCGTGCAGAGGACGCGCTCGTAGTGCCGCGGACCTGGGGTTCGAATACCGCCGTCCCGCCCTCGCCCCGCACGGCGAGACACATGTATGAATATAGAAATTTGCCTTCACGAGATAGGTGTTATTGGACCGAGTCCAGTTGCAGGGAGGGGCGGGGCGGGACGGCGTGTCTGATTGGTTCGTCGAGCTTCGTCAGCGCTCCGCACGTGTGTGTGTGTGTGTGTTTGTGTTTGTTTGCTTGTGTGTATAACGTAACGAGGTCCACAGGAAGCTATCTGGGGCTGCTGTGGGCGTATTTCGGGCACGTCTCCGAAAACGTCGGTTTCAAGCGAATTTTTCGTATCAAGAACTTTTTTTGCTTTCCGCGAGGAGGTAATGGTTCGGCGATGGCCGCCGCCGTCAACTCGCAGAATAAATGGAATCGAAGAGTAATATTCGCTTCGTCCTGGTTTCGCTCGCGGCAAGGGGAGGAGAATGTCAGGTGCGTCGACGGCTAGACAGAGAGTGACAGCGGGGGGTGGGCGACGGGGGAGGTCAGGTCGACTCGACTCGACAGCCCCGCGGCCCGCCGCGGCCAGGACAGGCTGAAGGTACCGCACAGCAGGCTCCCCTCGCCCTGTCTCTCTCGCACTCATCGAGTTCGCCGCACAGGTGCGAGAGAGACACAGCGAGGAGAGCGCGCTTTTCTGAATCAGTCTAGGTTGGCCAGGCCGGCTGCATGTCGTGTCGTGCTGCGCGCGCGAGCGTCGGGCGGGGCGGGGCGGGGCGGGGCGGGGCGGGGCGGGGCCGGGCGGGGCGGGGTCGAGGTGGCAGAGCCTTTTCACTGCGCACAGAGCAAGAAATGGCGCTGGGCGGCGTGCGCGCCGCGGCCGGGTCGCGTTCTTATAGTCTGCCGTACACTCCACCCGCCCCGCCCCGCCCCGCCCCGCCCCGCGGGGTGTACTATAGCCGCCGATGGCCTGATGTGATGTGTATGATGGCGTGTAACGGCTTCATCGTGGTGGGGGCCTTGGGGCCGACCAGCGCACTCAACTCTGCTCCACTCCGCACCGCCGCACCGCGGCAGATTGCTCTCGATAATGGCGTACTAACAAGGTATGGAACGCGTCTGGTCGGCGGGGCGGGGCGGGGCGGGGCGGGGGGCGCCGCTGACCGCACGGGTGCACGGCACGAGGGCCGCGGATGTGGGGCGGCGACTAAGGGAGGCTTTGCTATACCCTCCTCCCCTTCCTCCGAATGGCGAGAGGCTGTACGAGAGAGAGAGAGAGAGAGAGAGAGAGAGAGAGAGAGAGAGAGAGAGAGAGAGAGAGAGAGAGAGAGAGAGAGAGAGAGAGAGAGAGAGAGAGAGAGAAAGAGAGAGAGAGGGGGGGGAGGGGGAGTGAAAGTGAAACACGAGGAGAGGGATGCCGTGATGGACCCCGCGTGCACCCCCGATACGCACAGCGCGCGCACTGCCCCCGGCCCGCCCCCGCAGCGGGGGATAGAAGCACAGCCACCGGACATAAATTAGGGGCGTAAGTGTGTTGCCGGCGACCGAAGCATCGCCCGCCGGCCCGCACGAGTCCACAGGGAGCCTCGCTCTTTCTCTCTACCGCTCTCTCATCTCCTCTTCCTCTCGCTCTCTCCTGCTCTTCTCTCTCTCCTCTCTCTCTCTCTCTCTCTCTCTCTCTCTCTCTCTCTCTCTCTCTCTCTCTCTCTCTCTCTCTCTCTCTCTCTCTTGTATACATAGCAGGTTCGTGGTGCACTCCCCCCCCCCCGCCCATTTCCCCCTGTGGAGTCCACATTCACCCGCCCTCAGCGGGGATGGAGGGGAGGGGAGGGGACGGCACCTCCGCCGCGCCCCGCGCCAAAAGGTTGCTTAGAGTTCGCGACCCCGGCCCCAAAGCGCCGCACCCTCTTTACGTCGTGCCCGGCCCGGCCCAACGCATGCAGCTCAGGTCATTTTCAAACTTTCGCGCGCCTCGCTGGTGGAAAGCTCATCTTTATTCCACCTTGTCCCGGACGCGCGCGCGCTCTGCACTCCGAAACACGTCTCGTCCACAAGCCTCCCTCGGCCCCTCTGCCCCCGCCCTCGACGACTTGTCGTGCAAACACTGCCGTCCCCGGCGCCGCCCCCACACCAACGCCGTCCGCCTCCCTGATGAGTATACGCACGCCGGTGGGGGCGGGGGCGGGGGCGGGGGCGGGGGCCGGGGCCTGGGGGCGGGGGCGGGGGCGGGGGGCGGGGGCGGGGGCGGGGGCGGGGGCGGGGGCGGGGGCTGGGCCGGGACCGTCCGTGTGTCAGTGTGTGAGCACGCGGGCGAGGGTGAGTGTGTGTTCTGGCACATCAGCCAACGGGGGACGGAGCGCGGGGCGGCGGGGGCGACACGGGGCAATCTCATGAGCAGCACTCTGGCTGCGGCCGCGGCGCGGCGGGTGACGAGACCGGGTCCCCTGGTGCTAACCAGCCCGCCCCGCCTCGCCTCGCCTCGCCCCGCCCCGCCCCGCCCCGCCCCGCCCCGCCCCGCCTCGCCTCGCACCGCCCCGCCCCGCCCCGCCCCGCCCCGCCCCGCCCCGCCCCGCCCCTCCCCGCCCCGCCCCGCCCCACCCCGCCCCGCCCCGCCCCGCCCCGCATGCTGTTGCTGCATTATGGAAAGGACTGGAGATTGCACGCCTCCACGACGGCCGGGGAAGGGAAGGAGAGGTGAGGGGGTGATCAGGAGAAGACCAGGTCACCGTCATGTCAATCATACTGCGGCCGCGGCTCTCTCCTGCCGTCAGAGTCCGAAGAGCGCTTTCGTATCTCCATCCTCGTCACACGTATGGGTCTCGGCCGCTAAGAGTGAGTGAGAGGGCGCTACCAAACGATCTTCTGAATCAAGGGGGCTGCTCCACGGGTTTCCGGGGCGCGCGGGGAGTTGGGGGTGATTCGAACCACGAGGCGCCGACGCCGACATGACACCTCTGCGGCGGCAGAGGCTGCGACGCGAACGCGACGTTTCTGCTCCTCGGAGAAACCTGCAAGGTGATTCCGCACAGCAGTTTCGTCTCTCTGTCCTTGGCGCTCTCATCGAGACACGTCAGTAAGGAGCAAGAGAGAGAACAGTACTCAACGCGATATTCGGAATCACCCTGCTGGCCTGGCCATCCGCCTCAAGTAACAAAATACCGTAAAGTTGTTAAATAACTTAACAAATAAAAAAGAAATAAATGTTCAGGTTGACTAAATGATCAGGGAGGCAGTCCAAACGCGCTCACCAAATTTAAAGACACCTTACATTTAACATTAAAATTTCACGTTAAATAATACCTGTTAAAGTTTGACTTAAGGCGGCTGATAGCTTGAAAATAAATTGTATCCTCTCTCATTTTTGATGAGTAATTACTCATCGGTCGGCCGACCTCTGTCCATGAGAGCGACAAGGACAGCGAGTTGTGCGGTATCACCCTACTAATTTACCCTCACCAACCCCTCTTCCCGACCGCACTGCGCCCATCCCCTGCCGCCCTGCTGTCTTGTCCCCCTCAAACTCCAGGTTCTGTATCTGCTTAGTGCGCGGCTGTGTGTGTCCTGCTAATCAAGTGAGTAAGCAAGGCGTGAGGTGGGGCGGGGCGGGGCGGGGCGGGGCGGGGCGGGGCGGGGCGGGGCGGCCTGCAGGCAGGACACTGTGATCGTGTCCGCGCACTCCTCCCAGGACGAGGCGGCGAGTGGCGACGGGCTGTCTGTCTAATACATCTCATTAGGCCCCGCGCCGGGCCATGTCGGAAGAGTAGCTGCAAAACAATGGGCTGAGCAAAATGAATTGGCTATAGCAACATCTAAATTTAATGCTCAGCCAATAAGGAAACAACTCTTTTTTTTTACACCACGTAATTTTAAAAAATCAGAGAAATTCAAAACAATTTAGAAAAAAAATCAGAGAAATTCAAAACAATTTAGAAAAAAAATCAGAGAAATTCACAATTCAGAAAATTTCAGAAAAAGTAAAATCAGAAAAAATTACTACAAATTCACAGTTTTTTAGGAAAAACTCAACCAAAATTTCACAAAAATGCACAAAATTTATACACCAAAATTCAGAGTTGTTTTCCCCCGTGCTCAGCTCTGTCAGAAAGCGCCGGCAGGGGAGGCGGGCGGGAAGCCTACTGCGCTAGACGTGAGTCGTGAGATTTGTTTTGTACGGCAGTGTTCATTTAACCAAACGTAGCTGCGTGAATGAAATAGCGCGTTCTACTTCTGATATCATTGCAGCCAGTAAGGTAGCGGCTCGTTTAGCTCAGCTTTACACGGTTTTAAACGTGCCTCTACCATGTGTATATATTTTGGGAGCGTAGCATAGCACAGCACAGCACACCTCAGAGCGGCATAAAGCGCTCAGCAGTATGGCTTCAGCTTAAGTGGTGTGAACGAACGGCGCGTAGCAGCGCAACAGGCTCACGCGGGGCGGGGCAGGGCCGCGGGTAACGACTCACATTACCGAACACGCGCCGACGACAAAATAAGGAAGATGTAACCACGATGGCGAACGGAAAGTCACCAAAAGAAGAAAAAAATTAAATAAAACCGTCAACCTCTCAACGGAGTATCGAACCCTCCTCCCCGACACGCGGCCGGCACAGCCGCAGGGGCCGGGGCTGCGGGGCTGGGCCGGGCGGTGCGACGGCGTATCCCTGCCCTACCGCAACGCTTTATGCCGTGTGTCCGAATCAAAACTGCCTATCCGCGCTGAATGGCGTTTGAATAGGGAATGAGATCGCGACCGCGACCAGGACCAGACGCGGCGGAAATATAAAAAGCGAGGGTGATTTGGAAATGGAGAGTGTCGCGGCATCCCGTCGGATCCGCGCCACGCCCCCTCGCCCCGCCCCGCCAGCCCCGCCCCGCCCCGCCCCGCCCCGCCCCGCCCCGCCCCGCCCCGCCCCGCCCCGCCCCGCCCCGCCCCGCCCCGCCCCGCCCCGCCCCGCCCCGCCCCGCCCCGCCCTGTTCACTCTACCCTCCCTCCGTGGACCCTCACGCGCCGCGGCCGTGCGGCCTACGTCCGGGACGTCCTCCGGGGCGTCCCTCACGCGTCCGGGCGCGGATGTCCTTGAGGCCAACAACTTCCTCGTCCTCCTCCTCCTCCCACTCCCCTGTACGACGTTTCCCCCTTTCTCGCCGCTGCGTCTTACCGTTGGTGGTCCGGAGTCTGGCGGAGAACGGCAGGCCTGCGGGGAGTGGGCGTGCAACCCCCGGGGTGTCCTGCAGGGGAGTGCGGTGGCTGCGGGCTGCAGGTGTTCTTCTAGTCCTCCAGCAGTGCCGGCCCGCGGCCGGGCCGAGAGCCGAGCCGAACCGAGGCTCAAGCAACTGTTTTTTCCGGTATATTTTTTTCCTCCTCTCTCACTCACTCACTCGCGTTCTCTCGCCTTCTATCTTTCCCTCTCTCACTCTCTCTGTGGTAAGTCGATCTGATACTTCACCGGTGGCGCGAGCGTCGTGTGAAAGGGCGGCAGCGCGGTGGGGCGACCATCTGACAGGCGGGCGGACGGCGAACTGAGCTAAACTGACTGAACCGAGCCGAGCCGTGCCGGGCCGAGCCGAGCCGGGCCGCCGCGCCGGGCCGGGGCGGCCGGGGCCGGCAACTTGCACCGCGAGCCGAGCCACGCGAGCCGAACCAAACCGAGCCGAGCCGAACAGAGCCGAGCTGCTGCTGGATGTTGCATGCCCAGCGGCCCAGCCCAACCCTCCGAGTTTTGGCGGCAACCCCCGTCCTCGTCCTCCCTAGGCCTGCACAGCCGAGCGATTCCGAAGATCGCTTTCATAGCTCTGTCCTCGTCGTACTCATGGAGCACTACCATGGCCAGCATAGGGCACCGCCGTAGGTGCAACAAGGACGGAGGGACGAGAGCAATCTTCTGAATCAGTCAGCCCCCGCGTCGTGGCCGGCGCGGGGCGGCGGGGCGGGGCGAGGCAGTCGCGGCCGCGGAGGGAGGGTGGTGGGCGTGCTAAAAGGGAAGGGGCGGGGTGACGCATCGGTGCGCCGGCTGGGGTGGCGGCCGCGTGCGTGCTGCGTGTGAGCGGGGAGGGCGGGGCAGGGGCTGCAGCCGCGCACCGGCTGGGAAAGGGGACCGGAGCGGCAGGCAGGACGGGCAGGTCTCGAAGGAGGCATTTTATCCGCCTCCTCACCCTGCACCGCCGCCCGCGGCTGCCCCTCGCCCGCGAGGCGTGCAGGGAAGGAGGCAGCCACCCCGCGACGCCCCGTGGCAGCAGTACGACTACTGCATCTCTTATGTCGTTCACGTTTCCAGTACTTTTTCCTCCTTTCTTTTTTTTTCCCCTTCTTCCGCGATTGCCCTGCTCTGTCTCGTTTCCTCTCCCCCGCCGCTGCTCTCCTTTCTCAGCAGGCTCCCGCGCTGTGGGCGACAGCGGGACGGGGGACTCCGCGTGCTTCGCGGCGTCGCGGACACGTCACCCCGTGGCCGTGGCGTAAGCGGACTAATCAGTTTAGCGCGCCACAAGCAGAGAGCCCTGTGATCGCGCCCGCCCCTGCTCTAGAGCAGGGAAACGAGAGAGCGCAGAGGCTCGCATGCGTCCGAAAACGAGATGTGAGACTGTGAGGAAGCGAAATTGTAGTTCGAACACCGTCAAAAATCACAACGGGAATTTTGACGGGATGGACCGGTAATTTAAATGTACGGGACGACCGTACCAGAAAAATACGGACCTTCCTGTACATTCAATTTACGGTCCGTCCCGGTCCGTCCCGTACACCAAAATCCCGTATTTTGTGTTTTATGACTCCCAGAGCAGTTTTGATGAAAACTATTTTTTGGACCCTTTGCATCGAAGTAGGAAACGAACGCGTTCGTGATTTTATATTACGAATTCTTCCGTATTTAAGAGGAATGGACATGGACAGATCCGTAAAAAAATTACGGTGCGTTCCGTAGTTATTTCCGTAATTTGCTACGGGATTTTCAACAGTGAACGTCTCACTCTCACCTATCGAAGTTGTAGTTCGAACGTCTCACTCTCACCTGTCGTTTCCGGACGCATACGAGCTTCTGCGCTCACTCGTATCCCTGCTCTACCCTGCTTCAGCGGTATCCCGCCCGGCTGCGCGCCTGACGGAGTGTCGGGTAGGCAACCCCGGCGAACAAAGACGTGCGGCGGGACTGCCGAACCGCTGAGCGCAAGGCGCCATCCCCTGCGCCAAGTAGTGTTCTCAAGAGTGTTAATTTTTTTTATTTTAGTTTTTTTAATTTAAGCGCAACGACGCCTTGCATTGACTCACTCAGGCCGGACGGGACGCGGGACGGGCCGCCGAAGGACGAGGGCGCTATCGAGGTCAGTAACTATAAGAGCTACCGCGCGGGCGGGTCGGGACGGGGCGACCAGCAGTCTCGCGGCTGAAGAGTGGGCAGACCGGTCTGTTATTCCCCATCATCTTGCTTATAGGGCAGTCAATCTTATTCATCATCCGCTGCTAGGCGGTATTTTTTTATAACTTAAAATAATGATTTTTTGTTGTTGTTGTTCGGATTACGGTGGTGGTGCAGCCGGCACGGGCACGCACCTGCTGCTCTGCCCCGCCACGCAGCTTTTAATGAGGCGCGCTGACGTCACCCCGCCCCTGACCGACCCGAGCACCCGCGTGCGGTGCAGCCGACTCGATTCGCACCCCTTTCGCTCACTAACCCCCGCCCCGCCCTGCCCCGCCCCGCCACGCATGGCTTGCTGGGGGCGCTGGCGTGCAAGGGGTTGCAGGGCAGGCGGGCAGACGGGGGCCTCACTCCCGCCGCGCCGCACTCCTAAACTGTGTGGGGATGGAGTGGGGGTGGTTGGACCCCACTGCAGAGAGGTAATTCGAAACCGTATTGAGAAAAAGGGAAAAAAGGAAAGAAAAAATATTTTCTTTTTAAATGCAGATATCGGTTTTGAAGTTGCGGCCCTTTTTTTTGGAGGGGGGGGGGGGAGTGACGCGAGAGGTTTGAATTGGGTGGGGCGGGAATAAAGAGGATAGAAGTTAACTTTTAGTAAAGATGTGACCCGGTGGTCAGCGGCGATTGAGTGGAGCTGTAGGAGTTGAGGTGCAGTAAATCAAACGATAAACAAAAATAAAGAAATAAAAAGGTAACACAAATAGGCGTCATGCCCTTCTGCCGGCGACAAGGGAGTCCCCTGCTGCTCACCTTTGCTCTGCCTAGTGCAACTGTGTCAACACTGGGCGGCTGGGCGCCGCGGGGAATACAAAGGCTTTCCTTGTCCTGGTGTTGGCGCGCGCTGAGCCCTCATGAGGAGGACCCACCGGGCCCCTCGGTCGCCACCTGGTGTCAGTGCCCCGCCGCGCCCCGCCGCGCCCCATCGCTCTCTCTCTCTCTCTCTCTCTCTCTCTCTCTCTCTCTCTCTCTCTCTCTCTCTCTCTCTCTCTCTCTCTCTCTCTGACGCCGCGAACGCGTGGCGGGGTGCGGTGGGGCGCGCCGTGACGCTCGACCACGGCGCGACCGCCCGCGCCATGGTAGATAAGGGAAAGCCTTACCTGACACTGACATTGCTGCCGGTGTACACGAGCTGGGTCACACGGCCAAAAATGTACTATTGACGAGCTCTTGAAAAAAAATAGGGGTTTCACAAAAATTGTAGAAAAATATATATTTCGGCGGATAACAGCCACGTCGAACTCGTAAAATTAAGGGATTAGTTTTCCATCAGCTCTGATCCGCATCCTCGTCCGAGGAGCCGGGGCGTGGTGACGTGGGCGCCTTGACCAGCTCGATGCCGTCGTCCACGTTGGGCTCCGCGTCGGCGTCGGACTCGACCTGCTCCGCATCGTCCGCGTCGTGGTCGTCGGGGATCGGTCCTCGTTCCTCGAGCTGCATCATGGTGGCGTCGCCGTCCTGGGACTCGAGCCTCTCCAGGAAGCCGTCGACGACGCCCAGGACGTCCCTCTCCGCCGTGGAGGACGCCCGCCGCCACAGCTCCTCGAGGTCGGCGTCGTCGGAGGACGACGCCCCGGCCTCGGCCTCGGCGGGAACGTTCGCCTCGTCGCCCGGGTGGTCCTCGACGTCCTCCTGCTCCTCCCGGTGCGCGCGAGGCCCCCTTGCTAGGAGCTCCTCCTCCGACGGGATGGCGGGGATGTCCGTCATGTCGGCGCGCAGGAAGCCCGGCCCGGGCGTCACCGAGTCCAGCGACATGCTGCGGCGCTGCAGCGGGTGCGGGTGGCGCACCTCCGCGGCGCCGTCCTCCATGGCGGCCAGCTGGTCCCGCACCGCGTCGCGCCGCGCCGCCAGCGACCGCGCCGTGCTGCTGCCCCGCGCCGACCCGGAGTCGCGCCGCGCGCCCGCCGGCCTCCCGCCCAGGTACATCGGGTACCTGCGCAGCGCAACACGCAACAGGCTTAACAACCTACCTATCTATGCACAGGAGCAGTTTTTCAAAACGGGCTGTGACTGGGTAAACCGGACGCGTTTTCTTTTTTCGGAGTGCAGCAGAGGGGGCATTAGCATCAACTAGAGATTCAAGTTTTTGTGCTCGGGCTCGGCTCGGACACGGCCACTCATGCAAGTGTACTTGACGCGCCCACTTTACATGAAACTAAGTCCCCGCGCGCGGTACAGTGGCGCGGGTGTCGAGCAAGGGTCAACCACTTTGAAAAATCGCGTACGAGGATTATGATCAGTCACGATTATGGTGATTATCAATGATTATTTCAGTTTATCTTTAAAATATTTACTGATTATTGGCCAGAAATCACGCAACTTTTGGTCAAATTTGATAATATTTCTCCATATTTGTCAAAATTTGTCAGTATTTGGAAATTTTACATGATTATGATTTCGTGATTATCAATACTCATTTACAGGGATGTACGAGGATTATGGAAGTGGTAGACTCTTGGTGTCGAATGACTGAACACGTAGCTGTCGGCTTACTTGAGCGCGGTGACGCAGGCCGGCGGCCAGGGTCCCGGCGGCGGCGGCACCGGCTCCGGCGCGCAGCCCGTGTGGTAGGCGGACGGCCCCGGCGCCGTGGGCGCCTCCCGCGCCGACCTGGACCCGGACCCGGGCCGCACCAGCGGCGGCAGCGGCGGCAGCGGGCCCTTCTGCCGCAGGCGCACGGCCTCGGCCAGCAGCGCGTCCCGGCGCGCCGTCAGCGTCCTCAGCTGCGCCTGCAGCGTCGCCACGTCCTCGTCGAAGGGGCCCTCCTCCTCCTCCCCGGCGGGCGCCGCCTCCAGGCCGTGCAGCCGCTCCTGGCGCGCGACGGCGGCGCGCAGCCGGTTCCGCTCGCCGAGCAGCACGAGCAGCAGGTTCTGCCGCTCCGTGTTCTGCTCGATGGCGCGCTTGTACTCCTCGAACTTGGCGCGCACGTCGGCGCGGATCTTGTCGATGAGGTCGAGGAACTCGGTGCGTATCTCGTCGGCCGAGCTGCGCAGGTCCCAGATGAAGCGCTTGAGCAGCGCCTGCTCCAGCTCCGTCATGTCGACCACGCAGCCGAACTTGCGGTACTGGGCCTCGACGATCTGCTCGCGGAGCGACCGGAGGCGCTCGCGCATGAAGCGCACGTCCACCACCATGCGGTGCAGGTGCGTGCGATTCTTCCTGCGAGAACATAAAAAGGTAAAATAGACAGTTTTAGTTGAAGCTGAAGAAATTTGTCTGTCGAGTGGTCCACTTATCCTGGAGAGCGCTTTCCTTGCCCTGTCTCTCTCTCACTCATGGGCTTCGCTATACAGGTGCGTGAGAGAGGCAGAGCGAGGAGAGCGCTCTTAAAAATAAGTCGGCAGATTGAACAAACTTGTGCTTGGCACGCTGCGCCTTGGCCTCGTCGTCCAGCTGCTGCTTGCGCCTGTCCAGGTCCGCCAGCACGGCCGTGTTGAACACCAGGGTGTTCTTGAGCAGCTCGAACTGCGGCAGCTGTGTGGCGCCGCTGGATTTCGCGTTGCCGCCGCCGCCAACGGCCGGGGTGGGGGCGGGCGCCTTGGAGTGCTGCAGCTGGCTGAGCTTGAGCACGACGAGCGTCTCGACCTGGTTGAGCCGCTTCTGCTTCTCCTGTCGGAAGTCCGCGAGCGCCTTCTCGTGGTGCTTCCGGTCCTCGTCCACCTTCTCCAGTCGCTTCCCAGCCTGTTCGAGCTCGCGCCGCAGCTGTTCGATGTCCTTGTGCAGCTCCACCACATCTCGCTCCGACTCGTGCCTGTGTCAGCAGTCGCGGTATTTGCGAAACTTTTAGCACTATTCGTCTGTTTTGCGAGCATTATTTTGCGTGGGCGGTGCGGTGCTGGCCTACCTCTGGGCGCGCAAGCGAAGAGCGAGCGCGAACAGCTCTTCGGAGCAGCCGGGCGGGCAGGCCGTGTCGTCGAAGCGCACCGCGCCTATCTCGTTAGACTCGAGGCTCGCCCCCTCTTCGTCGTCGTACTCGTCATCGGATGAGGACGACGAGGTTGTCTCGTCGCTCGACTCGGCTGCGCGCGAGACACACCAGTGATCAGACCACAAGGTGAATCACAAAATTCGTCAGGGCGGTAGGGACGTGTGGTCTCGCTTACCGTCGGACGCTCGCGGCGGCCGGTACTTCTTCTTGAATATCTTCTTGAGGTAGTCGACGAACTGGTTGTCGCCCACGGCCTCCATGAACGTGTGCTGCAGCTCCTTCTCCTTCTCCTGGCAGCGCACGATGTCCCTGGCCTTGCCGTCCAGCTTGTTCTGGATGGCGTTCATCTCGCTCTGCACCTCGCGGCAGTCCATCTCCTTGTCGGCCACCCTGGCTGCGAGCGTCTCCTCTCGCTCCTCGCAAGCCTGCCAATGCCAAGAACATGGAACAATGGAAACAACTCTGCATTTCGGCGTGAAAATGACTTTACAATTTCCAAACTAATACCAAAAGTGTAGTAACTTTTTCGATTTTTTTTTCTTCTTCTAGATTATTCTCGAGTTTTTCCTGAAAGAGGTGACTCTAAAACCTCCACAGAAAAGTCCTCCAAAGATTTTTGGAGGTGAATTTTGCTCCACGCGCAACTTCCTCCACAGTCTGTGGAAGAAAATTTACCTCCACGGGAAATATCCTCCACAGTGTGGATGAAGATTTCGGGCGGGTGCATTGGAGCGAAATCTCATCCACCGCACGCTTTGAAATTTACATCCACAACAGTGGATGTAAAATCGTCTCCACGGAAAAATACCTCCACAATTCAGTGTTTCACCGATGGCCATAGTACAGTCAAGTGGCACAGAATTACATTTTTTTCTATGTTTGTGCCAAAAGACTTATGTTTTCGCCTTCAGGAAGAAGCGAAGTTGTACTTTTGACTATCATCTTTACAACGCCGTTTCCGGATTTGAGATACCTCAAAAAACGGCTAAGATAGGAAGAATTTAGCACTCCTCTGAATTTTGTCCGAAGTTAGAGCACATTTGTCCAGAGTTAAAGGCGTTTACAAAACCATCCCATTTTTCTGTCCAGTTTTCATCTCTCAGCAGGGTTGAGTTAAAAAATCGGTTTGGATGTCATTCAACGAATTGTGACCTAGGCTACCCTAAGTGAAAAGTAAACCTGTTGGGTTAGGCCAAAATGCATGCGTGTGTCCGAAATTAGAGCACGTGTCCGAAATTACAGCACTTTCGTTCCTAATTTCGGACACTCTTCCGATGATTGCTGTAGCGGGTCGCCTCTAGTACCTCTACTGGAAACACCTCTAATTTTGATTAGAGGTAAATTTACCTCTACGGCAATATACCTCTTATAATATTGCTGCGAAAATACCTCTACAAGATTTACCTCTACGGTTAGGAGTAAAACACAGAGTTGGGAATTTACCTCTAAAAAGTTTTAGGAGTAAAACCTCTCCTACTGTGTTTTACATGTAAACCTAGACGCGGCGTAATCACGGCTACGACAGTTACCTCTCTACACCTTACATGAAAATTGCGCAGTTCGGGAAAGTCGTGCAACGGTCACCCGGCGAGAGCCGCAGTGGTCGAAAAAGGAATAGGTATCATGGTCGGGGCACACCTCAAATTCATTTTGTTTTTTTTTTTTTTTTCTTTTTTTTTTTTTTTTAAGAGCTATTTAAAAAAAAAATGAAAAATTGGTAGGCCCCTACCTAACTCGCAACCTGCGAGCCCCGCCTGCTTAACTTCGGAGTTCTGATGGGATCCGGTGTGTTCCAGGCGACCGCCACCCCGCGGGCACGAGAAGTCCTCTCCGCTTCGGGGAGAGTCCCCGCTTAAGGCTGGCGGCCTGTCAGGCCCGCCGTACTACCCTATTTAAACAGCGCCTTGAAGCCGTAGGTAGCATTTCAGACCAACGACTGGGCACCACCGGACCGCATGACCGGTCAGTGGGAGGTAGAGGCAAGGAAGGACGATAGAGGGGGAGAAAAGCAGAAAGAGAAGTTTTTGCGGAAGAGTAAGCGTACGGTTGGTTAGACCTGTACTGACCCGCTCCCGCACAGGTCATGGAAAAGCTGTTTACTAAGGAGCCAGATTCATAGGCCTTACTTCCCCACGAGGGACCACCCCCCGTGGCATGGGACGGAACTTCCTGACAACTCGCTTTCGCTGCCAGTGAAGAACCTACCTGGGAATTGAACCCAGGCCCCAAGTGCCGAGTCTCATGACACCCCGCGGCTTTCGTGGTACTAAGACCACTAGACCGTCGGCGATTCCACGAGGGTGCTCCGTTGAAATGGGGGGTTTGAATTCCACGCCAAGCTGCTGTCCTCGGAAAAATTTTTGTGTTATAGCAAAGATTTGAACCCGGGTTCTGCGGCCCCCGGAACATTACTATACCGGCACGGCTACGACGCCACGATACAAGCCGGCTTTTCTCTAAAGGGTGACGCTGCGAAGAGCCGTAGTCGCCGACGAACCTGTACCGGTGGCGTCATCAGTACGCCTGCTCTCCTTGCTGGGACAGCCCAGCCTCGTGGCGACTTCGGTATCCACCATCGGCACCGTTAGGAGGACTGGGTGGGCACAGGTTCGAATACCGATCCAATTTTTTTTTTTCGAAGTAGCTTCGTCTCTTTCAGTTGCCTGAGGCACAAGGACAGTGGATAAAAAGGATTAAGTAGGTATAAAACAAATCAAAACAAATCCGCACTCGACATTGATGTCGTCGCCGGTGAAAGCACGAGTTGGACAGAGGTTCTAATGCCACCCCTATCTGTAACTTCTTTTTCTTTTTTTTTTCTTCTTTTTTCAGTTGCTAGCTTTGCTAAGCGGGGATTTTTTTCCGATGAGATAGGTTGAAAAAAGCACTTCTATGCAAACAGTCCGAAATTAAGGCACAAGTCCGAAATTTGGGCACTTGACTGTACTATGGCCATCGGTGGAACACTGAATTGTGGAGGTATTTTTCGGTGGAAACGATTTTACATCCACTGTTGTGGATGTAAATTTCAAAGCGTGTGGTGGATGAGATTTCGCTCCAATGCACCCGCCCGAAATATTCATCCACACTGTGGATCCACACTGTAACTTCTTTTTCTTTTTTTTCTTCTTTTTTCAGTTGCTAGCTTTGCTACGCGGTGATTTTTTTCCTTAAAAAAAAAAACATTTTTTTTAATGCCTTGGGGAACTGCAAATAGGCGAAACTACGCACTGATAAAAAGAAATAAAAAGAAGAAAAACAAGGTGGTATTAGAACCTCTGTCCAAGGCATTAAAAAAAATGTTTTTTTTTTTTTTTTTAAGGAAAAAAATCATCGCGTAGCAAAGCTAGCAATTGAAAAAAGAAGAAAAAAAAAGAAAAAGAAGTTACAGTGTTGATCCACAGTGTGGATGAATATTTCGGGCGGGTGCATTGGAGCGAAATCTCATCCACCACACGCTTTGAAATTTACATCCACAACAGTGGATGTAAAATCGTTTCCACCGAAAAATACCTCCACAATTCAGTGTTCCACCGATGGCCATAGTACAGTCAAGTGCCCAAATTTCGGACTTGTGCCTTAATTTCGGACTGTTTGCATAGAAGTGCTTATTTCAACCTATCTCATCGGAAAAAAATCCCCGCTTAGCAAAGCTAGCAACTGAAAAAAGAAGAAAAAAAAAGAAAAAGAAGTTACAGATAGGGGTGGCATTAGAACCTCTGTCCAACTCGTGCTTTCACCGGCGACGACATCAATGTCGAGTGCGGATTTGTTTTGATTTGTTTTATACCTACTTAATCCTTTTTATCCACTGTCCTTGTGCCTCAGGCAACTGAAAGAGACGAAGCTACTTCGAAAAAAAAAATTGGATCGGTATTCGAACCTGTGCCCACCCAGTCCTCCTAACGGTGCCGATGGTGGATACCGAAGTCGCCACGAGGCTGGGCTGTCCCAGCAAGGAGAGCAGGCGTACTGATGACGCCACCGGTACAGGTTCGTCGGCGACTACGGCTCTTCGCAGCGTCACCCTTTAGAGAAAAGCCGGCTTGTATCGTGGCGTCGTAGCCGTGCCGGCATAGTAATGTTCCGGGGGCCGCAGAACCCGGGTTCAAATCTTTGCTATAACACAAAAATTTTTCCGAGGACAGCAGCTTGGCGTGGAATTCAAACCCCCCATTTCAACGGAGCTCCCTCGTGGAATCGCCGACGGTCTAGTGGTCTTAGTACCACGAAAGCCGCGGGGTGTCATGAGACTCGGCACTTGGGGCCTGGGTTCAATTCCCAGGTAGGTTCTTCACTGGCAGCGAAAGCGAGTTGTCAGGAAGTTCCGTCCCATGCCACGGGGGGTGGTCCCTCGTGGGGAAGTAAGGCCTATGAATCTGGCTCCTTAGTAAACAGCTTTTCCATGACCTGTGCGGGAGCGGGTCAGTACAGGTCTAACCAACCGTACGCTTACTCTTCCGCAAAAACTTCTCTTTCTGCTTTTCTCCCCCTCTATCGTCCTTCCTTGCCTCTACCTCCCACTGACCGGTCATGCGGTCCGGTGGTGCCCAGTCGTTGGTCTGAAATGCTACCTACGGCTTCAAGGCGCTGTTTAAATAGGGTAGTACGGCGGGCCTGACAGGCCGCCAGCCTTAAGCGGGGACTCTCCCCGAAGCGGAGAGGACTTCTCGTGCCCGCGGGGTGGCGGTCGCCTGGAACACACCGGATCCCATCAGAACTCCGAAGTTAAGCAGGCGGGGCTCGCAGGTTGCGAGTTAGGTAGGGGCCTACCAATTTTTCATTTTTTTTTAAATAGCTCTTACAAAATGAATTTGAGGTGTGCCCCGACCATGATACCTATTCCTTTTTCGACCACTGCGGCTCTCGCCGGGTGACCGTTGCACGACTTTCCCGAACTGCGCAATTTTCATGTAAGGTGTAGAGAGGTAACTGTCGTAGCCGTGATTACGCCGCGTCTAGGTTTACATGTAAAACACAGTAGGAGAGGTTTTACTCCTAAAACTTTTTAGAGGTAAATTCCCAACTCTGTGTTTTACTCCTAACCGTAGAGGTAAATCTTGTAGAGGTATTTTCGCAGCAATATTATAAGAGGTATATTGCCGTAGAGGTAAATTTACCTCTAATCAAAATTAGAGGTGTTTCCAGTAGAGGTACTAGAGGCGACCCGCTACAGCAATCATCGGAAGAGTGTCCGAAATTAGGAACGAAAGTGCTGTAATTTCGGACACGTGCTCTAATTTCGGACACACGCATGCATTTTGGCCTAACCCAACAGGTTTACTTTTCACTTAGGGTAGCCTAGGTCACAATTCGTTGAATGACATCCAAACCGATTTTTTAACTCAACCCTGCTGAGAGATGAAAACTGGACAGAAAAATGGGATGGTTTTGTAAACGCCTTTAACTCTGGACAAATAATGTGCTCTAACTTCGGACAAAATTCAGAGGAGTGCTAAATTCTTCC
The DNA here is from genome assembly GCA_029379305.1 of Frankliniella fusca. NCBI lineage: Eukaryota > Metazoa > Arthropoda > Insecta > Thysanoptera > Thripidae > Frankliniella > Frankliniella fusca. Next base: position 532,175 of record JAHWGI010000310.1, on the reverse strand, counting down.
TATCTTAGCCGTTTTTTGAGGTATCTCAAATCCGGAAACGGCGTTGTAAAGATGATAGTCAAAAGTACAACTTCGCTTCTTCCTGAAGGCGAAAACATAAGTCTTTTGGCACAAACATCGAAACAAATGTAATTCTGTGCCACTTGACTGTACTATGGCCATCGGTGAAACACTGAATTGTGGAGGTATTTTTCGGTGGAGACGATTTTACATCCACTGTTGTGGATGTAAATTTCAAAGCGTGCGGTGGATGAGATTTCGCTCCAATGCACCCGCCCGAAATCTTCATCCACACTGTGGAGGATATTTCCCGTGGAGGTAAATTTTCTTCCACAGACTGTGGAGGAAGTTGCGCGTGGAGCAAAATTCACCTCCAAAAATTTTTGGAGGACTTTTCTGTGGAGGTTTCGTGCCACACCCTCCTGAAATACTTTGACTTGCCCGCTATTCAAAAGTGACGGCGCCCACCTTGATGATGACGAGCTCCTGGTGCAGCACGAGCAGGTGGTGGCGCAGCAGGGTGGCGTCGCGCTGCACCTCGATGCGGCGGGCGGCGAGCGCGCCCACGGCCGCGTCCACCGCGTCCACGTCGCGCTCCATCTGGTCCACGAGGCGGCGCTGCTCCCACACCCGGCGCACGAGCCGCTGCGCGCGCAGCTCCCTCTCCCAGGCCGTGTCCGCGGCGTCGTCCTGGCCCAGCGCGCGCAGCGTCGCCATGTCCACCTCCGAGTCGACGCGCTGGAGCTCGGCCGCGCTCCCGCCAGCGCCCACCAGCTCCTCCACCAGCTGGGACAGCGACTCGTGCTCGCCGATCTGGGGAAATCGAAACACTCGTCACAGCCCGAGGCCCGAGGCGCTGCAGCTGAATACTGAATACTGAATTTTTCGTAGTTTTTCGTACCTTTTTAAAAACTCTTAATCGATTTTCGTAATTTTGTTAAAATTCCGAACAAATTTTTGTATTTTTTTTTTTGTAATTTTTACTATGAAAATTTTCATAATCTTTCTAATATGCATCGCGTGCAATGCAATGATACTACTTTGTCAACCCCTCGCCTCCCCCGCCCCCACTCTCACCTGCAGGGCGGCGTCCTGCTGGCCGCGCAGGACCTCCAGCTCCGGGTCTACGGCGCGCGGCGTGAGCTCCATCGTGGACTTGAAGGCCCGGCCCTGGCGGCGGGACGGCGCGGCGCGGTCCATCTCGGCCTCAATCTCCTCCTCCGAGATCTGGCGAGCGCGGATCGGTGACGGTTTCCTCCCCCGTGCGATATTCCAATAACGTGAGAGATGGTTTCACCTGCGGGGCGCGCCCAGCCTACCTCGTACTGCCGCTCCGGGTACTCGACGGTCATGTCGAGGGCGGGAGGCTCCGGCGGCTGGACGCGGAGGTGCGGCGGCAGCTCCAGGTGGATCCTGGCCAGCTGGGCCGCCTGCGCGGCCATGCGCTCCCGCAGGTCGGCCTTGCGCCGCCGCAGCGACACCACCTCCGCGTTGAACGAGCCCACCAGCTCGTCGAGCTGCTCGCGCACCCGCAGCAGCTGCTCGTACTTGGCGACGGTCGTCACGACCTTGTGCGCCGGCACCTTGTAGTCCTCGTCCGACTTGAGCTTGTAGTCGCCGATGGTCTGCTCGGCCTCGCGGATCAGCTCCTCGTCGTGCGGGTCCGTCCTGTCCATGTTGGGCTTCTTGCGCATGAACTGGGCCCACTGCGATGGAGAGACAACTGGGAATTTTAATGTACAGAGTTCGTGATTTTTATTACGATTTCTTCTTCAAGTTTTGCCTGAATTTTTCCTACTTTTTTTTTAAAAAAAAGTTTTTCTGATTTTTTCTGATTTTTTTCTGAATTTTCCTAAATTTTCCTATTTTTTTTCTGAATTTTTGGGACGCCTTTAACCTGACGGCGCCGCGCGTACCTCCGCCTTCCGCCGCTCCCGCTTGTACTTGCGCGAGTGGTAGTTGTCCAGCAGCCGGCGCAGGCGCGCGTTGAACTTGTGCTCGAAGGCGGAGAGGCCCCGCAGGAAGGACTCGGCGGGCGAGGGCGCCAGGACGATCTCCTCGTCAGACTCCTGCTGGGTCACCTCGCGCTCCACCGTCCTGCGAGAGATAGTTAACAAGTTGTGGGGACGGAGGCAATGATGAATGAAAACCGCAGTGAGTATCGTGTCGTGTTGTGCCATGCATCCAGTGTTGGTAACTCTCTCGGTGCACGGTGCAGGGTGGAACTCTATGTGAGAAACGTTTTTTTAAAAAATTACTATACCTTTGAGATTCCATTCGAAAAAGTTTTGCCTTTTCTGCAATGCGGCCGTAACAAGAAAAGAAAACACTTGATCCCTCTACTCTAATTTGTGGGGCCGCCCAGTGTGTACCTCATCTACCTGCCTCTCTGCAGTGCCTCCTCCTGCTTGAGCAGCACTAGAGCCCGGGCCGCGGCGAACTCGCCCTTCAGCTTTCGCTGCCGGATCGTCTCCACGTAGGTATCCTGCTTCCTGGAGACAAAAAAAAATACAATTACGAAAGAAACAAAGCAATTAATCGGGATCTTAACAAAGGCGAACGCGGGCAACTATCCCAGTAATTTTTTTTTTTTTTTTTTTTTGAAAAAAAGAAAAATTATCTTGAATCCTGCAAGCGTTCTCGAGTGTCCGCACCTGACGGCATACACCCTGATGCCGTGGCCCGCCACCGCGTCTGTGTAGAAGTCGGCCAGCTTCCTGTATTGGAGGAGGGCCTTCTCCAGCGGGAAGGCGAGCTTGCGGCGCAGCAAGTCCGCCTCCGCCTCTAGGGCCAGCCTCGTGCTAGGCGTGATGCGCGGGTCCAGCTCGAGCTCGCTCTGCGGTATCTGCTGCGAGGCCGGCAGCTGCCGGTTTCTTAAGAAATTGAAAAAGATAAAAGTAAAATAAAAATGAGAAAAGCTTCAGGGTAATGAGCGGAGCAAAATGCTTCTCGCTTCGCATTGGCACTTTATTCGTGAACTCGCGCGCTGACCGGCGCACGATGTTGTTGTAGGTGTCCGCCAGCCCCCACAGCGCCTGCTCGGCGCGCTGCAGGTTCTCGGCGGCCGCCTTCATCTTGCGGTCCTGCTCCGACTTGGCGCACTGGTCCTCCAGGGTCGGCACGTCCGCGCCGTACAGTTCCTCCGCGGCGGCGGGCTGCAAAAGCAAGTGCAAGTCAGGACCCTTCACCTTCCCAGAAAAAAAAAGGGAGAAAAATGAAGATAATGAAAACTTACCGGCGATATTGCTGCGGGGGCGCTGAGTGTGGCCGGGGCGTCGCCGCCCTCCGGGTGGACGGCGTACATGAAGAGGTTGCCGTCCTGGCCCGCCGAGTAGAGCGTGCGGTTGTCCGGGGACAGCGCCAGCCCCACTACCGGGCCTCTGTGCATCCCGAGTCGCCAGTAGTCGGAGAGGTCGGAGGGGTCGTCTTTGACGCGAACGCAGCGCAGCGAGCCGTCACCCATGCCCAGGAACAGGTATTTGTTGTTCATGCTGACCGCGGGGAAAATATTCGCCAAATTTTCAAAGTTTCAAAACTAAAAACTGGATTTTTGTTCCTCTTTTTTTTTTCTTCAGTTTGAAAAGCAACGGGAACCCACCAGAAGAGGAAGCTCGACACCTCCAGGTCGTCATCCCCGGGGACGGCCACAACGGCTACCGGATCCTCCGAGTCAAAGCGATACTTGTACAAGTAGCCGGCGTCGTAGCCTGTCACGGAGAGCCAGACGGCGTCGTCGTTGTCATCCTCGGCGTATCGCGCCCAGCGCACGGCGCCTAGCTCGCTCGGGACGAAGAGGGGCTCCAGCTCCTCCTCGGGCTCCGAGTCGGCTGCGAGAGAGAAGCCGGAGGGGGGCAGGGATTAGCTCCTGGCTGGCCGGCAGGCTCAGCTCAGGAGCGCGCCTGGCAGTCTGGAGATAGGCAAGCCCGCGCCACACTCGTGCGTTGCGGTCTTGCCTACGGAGGCGCGCCCCCGGCGCTACCCCGCCCCGCCCAACGCGGGGTAGCGCCGGGTCATGCATGACGTGCCGCCCTCACCCAGAAAGGCTTCCTCGTCGATGTCCAGTCCCGGGTTCTCCAGCCGCACTTTCTCCAACTGACGTCTTTTCGCGGCAATTTTCCTCTCCTTCCTTCTCTGCACTTTCCTCAGGTACCCTTCCCTAATTTTCAGTTTAAAGTTTAACTATAAAATATGAGCAGCCAACCTGCCAATCATCAATAATTGATTTGTTTGTTTGAGTGGACATTGACCTCCGCATCTGCGACTTGACGCTCTTGTACGTCAGCGTCCTGATGCTGGCCTCCTCCTCCTTGTAGCGGTAGGACACGCCGCCGTTGTGCGTCGGAGCGTCGGCCACTTGCACCGTGGACACCTGGCCATGGGCGAGGCCGGCCAGTAGCGTGGTGGTCTGCGAGCACGGCGGAGAGTCTAGTGCGGTGCGGAGCCGCGGCAGGGAAAAATGAGACGAGAGTTCGACGGCGTCCTCACCTGGCCTGGCTTGAACGTGAGGTACGTGACCTCGTCGTCGAGCATGACGAATCCGATGGGTGCGAGCACGGCGAACTGCCCCGCGGCCTCGACGCGGAACAGAAACACGGTGCGGTCGGCGCCGCCGGAGGCCAGCACCTGGCCGTCGTCGGCGAGAGCGAGGGCCTTGGCCGCCTGCGCATGCGCCTTGGCCGCCTGCAGCAGGGTCACGTGGTCCGCCGTGCCGAGCGCGGTGCCGCCGTGCTGCGCGAGCTGGCGCTCGGCCGCCGCCAGGTCGACGGCCACGACGCGGAGGACGCCGTCGGCGCAGGCGAGCACGAGCACCAGGCCGCAGGCGGCCGCCGAGGCCGGCAGCCACAGCAGCGCGCAGCCCGCCGCGGGGAACGTCCTGGCCACTGCCAGCCCGCGGCCCGCGGGGCTGTACACGTGCAGGCGGCCCTCCTGGCCCAGCGTCGCGACGGCGGCCGCGAGCGGCGCCACGGCGACGCCCGCCACGCCGCGCGCGTGCGCGGTGAACAGGCGCCGCGGCGCCGGGGCGTCCGCCGACAGGGACAGGTCGAGCTGCCACAGCCCGCCGCCGCCGTCCTGGGGGGCGGGTATGAGCTCAGCGGGGGCGGGTGCCAGCAAGGCCGATTCCGCACAGGGGTTTCGTTGCTCTGTCCTTGTCGCACTCATGAGACCAGGTCATAAGGAGCGAGCGAGCGAGCGAGAGAGAGAGAGAGAGAAAGAAAGAGAGAAAGAGAGAGAGAGAGAGAAAGAAAGAGAGAGATCGCTATGAACTATAGTGTGCGGAATCGCCTTGCAGGGGCGGGCCGGGGGCCGGGGGCGGTGTGAAGACGCTCACCTGCGCGAACCAAGTGCCGCCCTGCTGCAGCTCGGCGCTCCGGCCGTGCCGGGGCTGCATGCACAGGAGCGCCGCGGGGCCCAGCTCGTCGGCCACCTCCAGCTCGAAGATGGGCTCCACCTCCACGAAGCGGTCCTCATCCGGGGGGTCGGCCAGGTCGATGGTCTCAAAGTACCACACCTTGACGAAGCCGTCCATCCCTGCGCGCGCCACGAGACACGGTAAGACTGGGGAAAAGGTGGGCGGGGCGGGGCGGGGAGGTGTCGGCGGCAGGCTACCCGGGTCCTGGAACACGACCGCCGCGGAGCCGTCAGCGGGGTCACCCCCGTCACCCCCACCCGCGCCGCGGACGCAGCTGACTCCTGCTGGACTCACCGAGGGACAGCAGCTCGCCGTTGGAGTACTCGAGCTGGGCGACGGGCGCGGCGTGACACCCCTTGCGGCCCTTCTTGGTCACCTCGCACTTGATGAGGCCCGCCTCCCACACCAGGATGTTGCCCCACTCGCAGCCCGACACCACCTTGCCGTCGGGCATGGCCAGCACGCCGACCACGTCCGTCACCTCGGTGTTGCCGAAGCGCCCCTGCGCGCCCTCCAGCTTCAGCCCCGTGAACGTCTCCGCCATCCTCCAGAAGCGCACGTGCGCGCTGCCTGCGGATGGAGTCACGGCAGAAGGTTACCCCCCAAGAAGCAAACGAGCTCGTAATTTAGAAACATTAATATTTTTTTGGAAAATAGGAATATTTTTTAATAAATAGGAAAATCTATAAATATTCAGAAAAAAAATTCAAGGAATTTTTTTTTTAAATTTGGAGAAGTTTAGAAAAATGAAAGAAAATTGAAAGCTAACACTTGGGCACCGGAGGGAGACGCACCTGCGGACGTGATGTGGCCGGGCATGTAGTTGGAGAAGGCGGCGTTGAAGACGTCCTGGCCGGCCGACTTGGCGCGCAGCATGATGCGGGAGGACCTCCAGTCCCAGACGGTGAAGAAATTGTCGGGCGCGCCGGCCATGGAGCACAGCAGGTCACCGTCCAGGCTGTGGGGAGAGGAAAAGCTTTTCATATTTGAACTGACGCGTTCTTTTTGGGGGTGTTTCGCGCGTTTTTCACCGGTGGTGCCGGGCTTCGCTTGCCTGTAGTTGAGGAAGGTGAAGGTGCGCTGCGCGCCCTGCCGGAGCAGCGCCACTATCTTCATGGTCGGCCACTCGTACACGATGATTTTCGGCCGCTTCCCTCTCTCCCCGACCGCGAAGTGGGGCTCCGCCGGATTTTTCTAAACGGAGACTGGTTTAAGTCGAAAATACGTCGAGACTATGTCTATGTGGTTTTTACTTTGCCTCGCGAATAACGCCCCGGAGTCCTCCGGGACGCCCTGTATCGCCCGCGCCGCGCGGCCTTACCGCGATGTGCCCCAGCCCGACGCCTCCGGAGTTCCTCCGGAACCACAGCTTCTTGTCCGAAACGCGGAAGAAGTGAATCAGGTCTCCGGAAATGAAGGCAAGCGTGTCGGGATCCAGGACGCACAGGTTGGAGTGCACCTGGCAGTCGTAGCCGAACGAATATCTGGGGCGGAAGTCAAGGAAATTCTATGCGGGGGAAAATATTGATTTTGACTCGGTTCACGCGAGCTGTAAGATCGGATTTCCCCCGACCGTTATCCTGCGACTGACAAAGGATACTGAAATTCTAAAATGTCTGCTGGAACGGTGCAGTTCTCCGACAGCCAGGGTCCCGACACGAAGTCCTTCTCGTCATAGACTCCCTCTCCAGCAACCGACTCCTCGGTGCTGGACTTGACCTCATCGCCGCTCTCGGAGCTCGACTCATCCCCTCCGTCGGGACGGCCTTGCGGGCCCTGTGCCGCACCGGCGCTAGCCTGACGCCTCGGCTTGGCCTGCTGCCGGGGTTGTTGCTGCCCTCCGGGCTGGGGCTGGGACAGCGCTCTCGAGACGACTCGCTGTCTGCTGGCCTGCTGTGACGTGGCTCTGGAGACCGGCTGTCTGCTGGGCTGCTGTGACGGCCCTCTGGTGACGGGAAGTTCACCAGGCCGTTGTGACGAGCCTCTGGAGACTGCCTGTCCACTGGGCTGTTGTGACGGCGTCCTGGACACTTGCTGCCTACTGGGCTGGTGTGACGGCGTCCTGGACACTTGCTGCCTACTGGGCTGCTGCTGTGACGGCGTCCTGGACACTTGCTGCCTACTGGGCTGCCGTGACGGCGTCCTGGACACTTGCTGCCCACTGGCCTGCTGCTGTGACGGCGTCCTGGACACTTGCTGCCTACTGGCTGGCTGTGTGACGGGTGCCTCAGGGACGTCTCCCTCTGTGTCTGGGGGGCGATCTGTGCGTCATCAGAGAGCAGTGTCGTATCTTGCGGTAAGGTTTTTCAAACGCAACTGCACAGACAAATGTTGCCGCGTACCTGGATCGCCGTTGTCATTCACTGGAGTACCGTTCTCGATATTGCCGTTGTCCGACATATTCTAAGGATCTGTACCTTTAAATGTTTTAATTTTTACTCTGTTCACAATAACTTCTTTTTGGCGTTTGTTTACGTCTGTGTCATTTGTCCTCCGGCGTTTAAGATATGAAGCGCGTTGTCATAGTAACCAAGTGAGCATCAATGATTTCCATGTGATCCACGTGATCCACTACACCGACGCGTAACAAACGAGGCTGATCAAAAGAGGAAATCCACTCGATGAATACTTATTTCCCAACGTTTTGTAATATAAAAGGGCTACTGGAAGAGAAAGAACACAACTTAATAATTTTAAAACAATCAAAATAATCCAAAGAAAATATGAAGTGTGTGGTATTCGATTTTTAAGGGTGCTGTACTGGTTAGCAGACGTGTGAGGTAGCGGCCTGTCACTTTCAAAACAGAGGGCAGTTCAGGTAAGAATGTTGTTCATTACCTTTCAAAAACACAGAAGTCCAGACTTCAATGCCTATACTCTCATCAACATATAGGTATATTTCGTAAGAAGAATTTGGTACATTCTTTGCTTATGTTTTCCCAGATATGTATCGGATGTATTTTTTTATTTTGAAGTCCTTTAGGTTATGTACAAAGTCTGTTTTTACAGCCTTGAATGCAGTTCTTACATATGCTATTGAAAGCTTCATGATTTCTCATTATTATGTACAGGCATAACCATATTCTCATTATTTTGTGCCAAGTTTCCATTTTAATTTTCAACTTTCATTGCAGTTACGGATAACTATCTTCACTCAACATGCATGTTGGTGGGCATGGCGGTGCCAATCCAAACACAACTTGGCTCAAAAGCCGTGGAATGTGGTTATCTTATATTCTGGGAATCCTTGTTCTTCATCTCATCATCCTGAGTGTTCCTATTCTTAGTGTGGCCATGGCATGGACTGTTACGAATCTTATCCACAACTTGGTAAATTATTTATTATTTTAATTTTCACTGATTGATTTGGAAGTATGCAGCTGTGTTTTCATATTTTGCAATTCTGCTCTCTAGTGTCACCTAATTTTCCTGCACTCACTCAAAGGAGCTCCGTGGATCCCTCAAGATCAAGGTGACTGCCGAAGCCTGACACATTGGGAACAAATTGATGACGGTACACAGTTCACTAAAACCCGCAAGTTTCTTTTTGCTGCTCCAATTGTGCTGTAAGTATTTTAAAAATTAATCTTGTTTACTGTGCATCATGGCAATTTTTCTAACAAAGATTAAATTTTTACAGTTTTCTGTTAACATGCTTTTACACTAAAAATGATACTAGTCATTTTATTGTCAATCTGATATCCCTCGTGATTGTAACTGTACCTAAACTGCCTCAACTGCATCGAGTGCGTATATTTGGAATCAACAAATACTGAGAGTGCATGGTGGTCTTTTTATAGGAAGTAAAACTGTTTGTCCAAGTCTCTAAACTGCAGTTACTTTAAAAGACGTGAGAAACAAAATTCTTTTGCTGTGGAAAGGTTGTGTCAAATTAGAAGTAGGCTCTCTTACTCTAAGGCTTTTAAAAGAATCTAAAGAGTAAACTTGATCATTTTAAACTGCAGAGATAGTTAATTTTGAATGATTTACAATGAACAATATGATGTGCCAATTCTTCAGCAGAAAGCAAAATGTATAGAATGTGTTTCAGTTCTTTCAGGGATTTATTTTTTAAATGTGATAAACTTTTTATTTTCATTCTTTAATTTTTTTAAAAGTACAATGAAATATGCTTTCATTGATATTGATACTCAATATTTATCCAGCCACCAGTTGGCTTCCATTTCTTGTCAAGATGTGAGAACTCACCCTATTCCATGAAGTCCCGTGATGCTTTGTTGCAAGATGTTAATTTGTATGATGTTTTTGTGTGTGCTAAATATAATAATATTATATTCACTCATGTATTTTAATACTGTTAATCGTTTGTTAACCTTTTATGGGTGCCAAAAATATCTGTGACCCTTCATGGTACTTTTTATTTGTTTTTGAATGATACTTGCCATAGTACAAAGTTATAGAACTTTTTGAAGATGATAAGCATTTTTAAAAATGAAATGTGATATACATTCTGTTAAGGTTTGAGTAAAGGAGTTCAACGATACTTGTTTTGATTTTTTTTGGTGTGTTTGTTTGCTTTCCTTGTTTCTCCTTTTCACATTGACCCTTTCCGACTGACAAAATTCTTAAAATGGTGCAGACATAAGAACCCACCATTTCAAACTTGCCGCGCTGCGACAGCCGCGGCCTTCTGGCAACCCCTCTCCCCACTCACGGGAACGTTCTCGATTCGAGAAGGCCGCGCCATGCTGAGCAGCTGGTAGTTGCGCAAACCGCCACCAGGGCGCATTGCCTAGCCAGTTTCGTCTAAGATGGCCGAGTGAGAGGATCGTACGTCAACGGCCTCCGCTTAGGTCCTGCACGGTAATTTGGCTGAAAATCGCCTCGTTGTCGCGGAGTGATGGCATGTTGAGTGACCGCCGGGTGCGTTGCAGTGCGTGCGCGTCCGTGTGCAGCCCGGGGTAACGCCCGCGAGTGTCGCCGCTGGCCAGCCCAACCCTTAACGGCTCACGGCGAGCTCCCCTGGTCCATCCAGCCAGACTAGCTGGCTCGGCTCCTTGACTAATGTACCCGCGTTGTCCTAGCATGTACCGCCAGTCTCGCGTGTGAAAAGTGCCGGAGTATGGAACACACATGGCTCCTCCACAACCTGATCGTGGCCTTGGGATTACTTGAAGAATGCTCCGCGTTCCCCATCCACCTGGGAGCAGGTGAGTAACGGGATCCTGGCGGGTACCCGCCGTCCGGGGCTTTTCCGAACGTTTGTTTCGTGTCTGATTTGGCTGGGTGGTTTTTAGGCTGATTGTGGTTGGTCGGTTCGGTTACGCCTCGCCTTCCCTGTTTTCAAGTGAGCTGATGATGCTGAGGGGTTGCTTTGCCACCCTGATGATAAGCCACCTGAATGTTTCCGTTCATCAAGGATCCATGTCCTTGGACACCAACGTAAATATTTGGTTGTTAGCTGAAGGTTTAAGATGATAACACATGTCTGCTCATTAAATTGTTGAATTCGGGTCCATTTAATTCTTTAAAGAGGATTGTTTTCTGAATTTTGTGTGTGTGTTGGATCAGCTGAGTCTTGTTTATTCAAAAGATAGCAAGGCTTTTTGATATCGGCAAAGTGCTGCAGCTATTTAATAACTTTCACTTTAAAATGTATTTCCTCACCAACAATAATATTCATAAACTCATGTCCAGAAAAATTAAAAATTGACCAATGGTTAAGTCATGAATTGCTCACGACTAGTTCTAGCTGTTTGGTAATCGTCAAAGTTCCCCTAGTTGCGTAAGATTGACGCAGCAAATGTTACCCCATGGTGTAGATGAGCAGATCTCATATCATAGACCCAATGATTAGCTTCGACTCTTAGGACACCACTTTGGGAGTCCCCCCTGATGACAGTGTCTTTGTATAGTGGTTTTTTTGAATCAGTGTAGATGGTGCACTGCACTCGGGGGCTGGCCATGCAGGAGGCATGTGGCTGGCGAGGCGGGCCAGCTGCTCTCTCAGGGGGCAGATAAGGGGCGGGAGAGAGGGGAGTGACTCACTGTGGAAGTCCACATGTCCGCCCGCCGCAGACGAGACAAGTCATTGATAATCTGCCAACAGTACATGCGACTCGCATTTTAATGGCCCTTTAAACTTTATCCTCTCGGCCGGCTCGGCCCGGCCCGGCACGTCAGGGTGGCGAGCGATCTACGCTAAATGATGTGTTTGCCGGGGCGGGGCGGGGCGGGGCGGGGCGCGCTGGTCGGGTCTCTTCTCTGAGCTCAGCTGAGAGCCGCCAGGGTCACCCTGAGGCCCCGCCCCGCGGACTGCGCCTGAGCCTAGCCCGCGGGGGACTGTTGCCCCGGCCCGCCCCGCCCCGCCCCCCGCCCCGCCCCGGCCGCGAGTGGCTGCGAGGGTCACCGGCTGGTGGTCGGGTCGCCCGCCCAGTGGTGCCCAGTGGTCAGCAGCAGCACCGGCCGCCCGCCGGCCGGTCGCTCGCTCGGCCGCATCGTGCTGACCCCTTTACCCTCGCCACTGGCGCAGGCCAGGACCACCGTGGCAGCAGGCCGCGGCCGCGAGGAGCTGCTGACGCTGAGCTGCTGACCGCTCGGAGAAGAAAGCGATCGCCTCGCCGAAACCCGTGGATAGTTGTACAGCAGGCCGCGCGATGAAGTTTCCGTTGGGTTTATTCTAATTTCACGGACGGGAGCGAGGCCACGCATGACTGCGGTGTACCCCGCGGGCTTCTCGCCGCCCCGCCCATCGCCGGCGCGGCGCAGGTGAGGGGGAGGGGGGGGAGTCGAAATGAAATTCAGACGAGGGAAGTACCTGGCCCCTCCCTGGCTCAACCCAGCCTCGCGGTCCAGCGACCGCGGCCGGTGAAAGAAGTGTGGAGAACGGGTGAGGGGAATCCCTTCAGCATGCAGCGCGCACACACACACACACACACACTCGCGCGCCATGATTTCTCTGCAGCGGGATCCTGCCGGAGGCAGGCGGTGCGGCGGCGTGCTCCTTTACGGTCTTGTGTGTTGCGGAGAGTGACAAAAAAAGAAAGAAAGAAAAGAAAAAAAAGCAGCAGCACGTATGTGTGTGCGAGGGTGGTGTCTGGTCAGGCCGCCATCTGATGCACGCTCGCACGCAGGCTCGCCGTGCCGGTACGTGCACCGCGGCTGCGGCGGCAGCCGGTGAGCCTGGAGGAGGAGAAGGAGGTGGAGGAGTAGGAGGGAGTCGCCCTGTGGAAAGTGCGAGGCCTGTCCGTGTCCGTGTCCCTGCCCGACAGGACGTCGTCGTACCCGCCACGCCGCCGCGGCTCACGTCGCGTCGCTGTCGCTCCCCGGGAAACAGCGAGCACCAGCACAAAAAAATAGTTTTCGATAAAAAGAAAACAAAACGTATAAGAAGTGTGCCGTCTGGCTGGCTGGCGCAGCAGTATATATACAATAACGCGCTCGTGTTCTCGTCGGTGCCAAAGTCTTTGGCGACGACTCGAAGTATTGCCGCCCTCGTTCCTCCTCTGCGACGCCGCAATAAAAGTCCTCTTCGCTCTGAAGTGGGGCGCGCGTTCGTTTGAACTTCGCCGTATTGTGCGGTGGAAACGTGGTCCGCACCACTCTGCCTGACGCGGGTCGGTCTCTCCTCTCATTCTGTGCGCGGTCCGAGGGGGAAACAATTCTGAAATTTTTTGAACACCACGTAATTCTGAAAAAAAAAATCAAAAAAAAAATCAGGAAAGTTCAGAGAAATTCAGAAACATTGAAAGAAATTCAGAAAAAAATCAGAAAAAAATAAGGAAAATTCGGAATTTTTTTCAAAAATATAGGTTGTAAAACTCAAGCAAAATTTCTCAAAAATCCAACAAAAATTCTTAAAACTTCACGATAATTCTCGAAATTTCTACACCAAAATTCAGAGTTGTTTCCCCTTCGGCGCGGTCGCGGTCTGGACTGTTAAACTTCCCCGTGAAGACCTGATGGAGATGGCTCTCTCTGCTCGGCTGCAGAACGCTGTGTCCGCGGACTTTATATTCATTTCAAAATGTCCAGCCGCTATCCAGGGGCCTGGTCTCCCCGTCCGCGCTGGGCCGTGTCGACTGCAGCCGGCCGCGGGCCGCCCCAGGCCCAGCCCAGGCCCCCGGGCAGCACCGGGCCTAGGGCTCGGACGCCAGCCCAGCCCAGCCCAGCCCAGTCCGACTGTTTGTCCGTTCCATTTCGTTTGGCTCGTTCCGCCTGCCGCCCCACTGCACACAGGTCCCTGAACCACCTCGCCGTGCACCTGGCTGCAGGCTTGTAGCCCGGCCCCCGGCGCGGAGGCCGTCCTGCAGCCCTGCGAGAGCGAGGAAGAGAGAGAGAGAGAGAGAGAGCGATTGCGAGACAGACAGAACGAGAGAGAGAGAGAAAAAAAAAGTCCTCGCGGCTGTGGTGCGGCTGGACATGTCAGTGAGTGCGATAGAGACGGCCGTCTCCGGCAGCAGCTGCCTCTGCCGTACTTAGTGGCTCGGTCCGCGTTGGCGCCCTCAGCTGTTTGCACGCTGATGATGATGTGCTGCGACTGTCCCCCGCCCCGCCCCACCCCGCCCTGCCTTACTCAAAATAGACGTCCCTGTTTCTCCAGCGGCGCGGTGATGAAGTGGGGCAACGAACTCGCCAAAAGTCGCAGCGCGGCTGCGGCTGCGTCGTTATTGCTCCACTAGGCGGCGTCGTGGTAGCGAGCGCCTAGAAAGAGAGAGGGAGAGACTCAGAGCGCTCGCGTGACGAGAGCGCGAAAGAGACAGACGACGCCGTCCTCCTCCACCTGACCTGGACTGGGCAGGCCGGTGGTTGGTTTTGAGGGCGCGGGTGTGTTTTGGTCGCCGCGCGGCTCTGTGGGTCAGTGTGTGTATGTGTGTGTGTGTGCGCGCATGTGTGTGTGTGTGTGTGTGTGTGTGTGTTAGCACGGGGCGGGGGGGGGGGGGGGGTCTCACACACAATCGCTCACCCTCCTCCCCGAACCCATGACGCGCTGTGTGTCTCTCTGTGTGTGAGTGTGAGATCGATTATCGAATGGGTGGCCCTGGGGCGGTTGGGCGCGGTGCGGCGGGGTGCCCTGCCCCGCCCTGCCCCGCCCTTCTCGCGATGTCCGCCCCGGCAGGTCCTGCACGGCACGCCCGTGTCCTCTGTGCCGGGGGGCACCGCCCAGGTGGGTGACGACGCCGTCATTTTACGTATAGCTGTCATCCGGGCTACAGCCCCGCGACCCGTCCCCTGCAGAGCATCCCCAATTCCCCGGCGGCCCGGCCTGCCCCTGAGCGGGAGGATAATTTTGTACACCTCTTAATTCAGTAAAGTTCTGAGAAGTGCCAGGAAAATCAGAAAAATTCAGAATTCACAAAAAAAAATAAAAAAAAATAAGGGAAATTTACCAGAAACAAACAAAGTTACGAAAAATACTATGCAGAAATTGCAAAAAATGTCTACTAAAATTCAGAAAAAGTCTCAAAATTTGTACTCCAAAATTCAGAGTTGTTCCCCCGCTCCCCGATGGAAGGCGCACGTCGGCTGAGTGCGGGTGGTGGCGGTGCGGTAGTTTTCGGCGCCGTCGTTCTGTCTGGGTCCTCCTCCCTTTACCCTTTCCCCCGCTCTGGCCCGGGCTGTCCCAGCCACCCTCCCCGCCACCCTCCCCACACTCCCACCCCCTCCTTTCTCCCGGCCAGGCTCGGCTCGGCGGCGGCGGCGCCTAACTGCGGGGTGGGTTGGCCCGCCCTTTTGGGGAGGAGGGCTGTGCGCAGCGCACTTGCCGCCGCCCGGTCCGCGGGCGTCGCTCTTTGCCTGCCGTGATTTTCCTTTCTCTTGTGCCGCCCCGCCCCGCGCCGCCCCGCTCCGCGCTGCCGTTCTGTTTGTTTTCTATCGACCAAGCAGCAGCAGCAGTATGGCTCACACAAACGAGCGGCTTCTTTTTGCCCTCCTACTGTAGTTCGGCGTCCTCTTCTGCCCCACCCCGTCTCGCCCCGCCCCGCCCCGACTCGACCCGCCCCGCCCCGCCCCGCCCCCGGAGCAGGTCTTGGCTTTTGCGCCCGTTGCGTCACCGAATTTGGGCCATAGCTGCCCACTCACTTCTCACTCCTCACTCACTCGCCGCGCCGGCCGTACACCGCTGCTGCTCATGGCGGGGCTCAGCGCACTGTTAAAAAAAAAAACTGAAAATTCAGACTAACTTTTTCAGACTAGGCTGTCTGAAACGAGTTTTCAGATTGATTCGTCGAAATTTTAAGACTTGTGTCTAAAAAATCATAGGAACTTGTCTGAATCGGAGACCGGGCTCACGCGCCGCGACCGGGTCCTGCGCCCCGCCCCGCCCCGCTATACCCGCCGAGCCTCAGCCTCATACAAACCTTACCACACCGGCTCCATCTGTCATCTGCGGGGCGGGGCGGGGCGGAGGGAGCGGGTCGAGTCCCGTTTGGCTCCACGTGTGCGCAGGGCCCCGCAGGCAGGCAGGGCAGGTGGACTGACGGCGCAGAGATACCGAGTGCGGGACTTTACGGTTCAGTTATACCCCCGCCCGGTTCGCAAAGGGGGAAAAGGAGATTTGATTAATTTTTGATTATTCTTACGAGGCTGATGTGCCCCGATCTGCTGCTAATACTCTTTAAACGCGGGAAGAAAAGTTTAGCTCACTACAGTATGCTGTTATTCGTTTATTGCATTTTTGCGTTCTTGCGTCTCGATTGGCGCTGAATGAAATACTTGTCGAGTGTTACGCGGAGGTGGGTTGCGCAGCGCCGGGGCGGGTCGGGGCGGGGCGGGGCGGGGCCTGACCCGGCTCGACTCTGTTCGCGAGCTGCGGAGCTTCTCGTGGAGCTTCGCGTGTCGCGTGCTGTTCGTCCGGGCCTGGCTGGCTGGCCGCTGTGATGGTGGCGGCTTTGTTTGAGTAAGTGGCCCGGCCCGGGTGCCTGCGCGCCTGCATGTCTGTCCTGGGGCGGGGCGGGGCGCTACGAGGACGCCGTCGTCGTGGAGGTCAAGCAGGGTATAGAGGCTCGGGTAGAGGGCGGGTGCGCCCGCCTTGTCCTCGCGTCCAGGTCAGAGGTCAGATCAGCAGCAGTGCTTATTGTGCTGTGCTTACATATGACATGGTGTAATCAAATCCCGTGCTGCTGAGTGGTATAACACACACGGGGGTGGTCATTGCCGCTGCTCCGGGCACACGTGCCGCCGCAGGCAGTATATGTACTGTACTGTACGCGCTCTCGTTGGCCGCCGCTCGCGTGGCTGCATGATGGTGGAGGTCGCACCTGTCTGCTCGGGGCCGAAATCGAGGGGCGGGAAGCAACTCTGATTTTTGGATGTACAAATTTTGTGAAGTTTTGTGAATTTTTGCTTGAACTTTACCTAAATTCTTGTGAATTTTCGTGAACTTTGTTGAATTTTCCTGCACTTTTCTGATATGGTTTTTCTGAATTACGGAGGTGTATAAAAATTTCAGAGTTTGTTTCCCCCTCGTCCCAAATACAGCAATACACACTCACACGCGCACGCATTCGAACACGCCCGCTCCTACTGGCTGGCAGGGGGATTCCGTGAACTGCTTCTAGTTTAATAGCGTCTTTTCTCTCTCTCTGTCGCGTCTCACGGCGGCGCCGTGCACCGTCATGATGAGTGCGACGAAGACGCCTAGAGAGAGACGAAACGAGTGCGGGATCACCTCACCTCGCACCGCACACTGCTGCTGCTGGCCCACTCCGGTTATTTCTGCAGGGCGAGCAGGTGCGTGCGGCGGGGCGGCGTTGTTGACACCACTAACTGCTCTGTCCCCCCCCCCTCCGCCACCGTATGAACGAGGTCGGCCGCGTGCGCGCCGCCTGAGTAGAGGTAGTAATAGAAGCAGCGGTGCGTCGTGGCAGCAGGCGGATTCAGGGTATCGTTCTGTAATGTCCTCTCTCTCGCTCCTTATGGGCCTGCCCCGTGAGTGCGACAAGGACAGAGAGACGAAGTGGCCGTGCGGAATCGCCCTGCAGCGGCGGCGGTTGTGCGTATAGTAGTGGTCGTAGTTCATGTTTTGTGCATCGCGCCATCCGTCGCGTCATTTGCACTTCCTGTCGGCGCCCCGCCCGTGTGCATATGTGCGCGCAAGCTGCAGCACGGGTCTAATAAGTGGGTTTGGGTCGCGAGGTGTGGCGGGGCGGGGCGGGGTGTTCGTGGTGTTTGCTTATTTTCGACGTTTGAGGTGTATGCTGGCCGCGCTGCATGCGCTGCATCAGCTGCTCGGTGGTCTGGTCCGGTCTGGCCTGGCGGCAGGCGCGGGGCGGGGCGGGGCGGGGCGGGGCGTGGTGGTGTGGTGGGGCGTACCCAGGACGTTACGGTGGACACGGCGCGGAGGTGGTGACTCATCTGGATCGCGGCCCGCCGCGCTCTGTATGTGTGTGTGCGTGTGTATGTGTGAGCGTGCATGTATACATGTCGGTTTGCCCCGCAACGCCACGCCCCGTCCGACGAGTGGAAAGTGTTCTGTCTCCGCGCCGCGTATGGGAAGGTGCCGCGGTGGTTACTGATGTGTAGTCTGGACCACGCTCCGCCCCGCCCCGCCCCGCCACGCCCCTCGAGAAACTGCGCATCGAAGATCGGAGATGGGGAGATCGATGAGATCGATACAAAAAGATTGGGGGCTGTGCGGGGCGGGGCCGGCTGGATATAATGAGGTAATCGCCGCGCCGATGGTATGGTGGGAGCGTGCTGAGCGTTCTGAGCGTGCTGGACCTGGAGCTGAGCGTCAGGGCAATCTTGCTGCTGAGCGTGCAGGACCTGGAGCTGAGCGTCGGGGCAAGCTTGCTGCTGAGCGTGCTGGACCTGGAGCTGAGCGGTGGGCCATGCCCGTGATTGTTACGCATACAACGATTGTATCTGTGTTTTTCGGTGACCAGAGTGTTGAAGCACGGTCCTGGAGAGCCGCACATACACCTTCACGGGTGTGGGGCGTAAGAGAGCAGGGAGAGGGGGGGGGGGGGCTGGGGGGCGTTTGCGGCCCTGCTCGTCCCGGCCGTGCCGTGCCGCCCCGGGGCCGGGCCGGGGCCGGGCCGCCCACTTTCGTGCGGAATCTAATCCCACTTATGTCCATACGAGGCACGGTGGCCCCGCCCGCCCCGCCCCGCCCCGCCCCGCCGCGCCACGGGGGAGTCCCTCCTCCTGCTCCCCGGGGCCTTTTAGCCGCGGCGCCGCGGCGCAACCACTTGGTCGTCGTGGACGCCGCCACCGCCGGCAGGCAGGCCAGGACGCCAAGGTCGAAGAGTCGCGGTGGGGCGTGGTGCGGCGGACCGTGGCGGGGCGGGGCGGGGCGGGGCGGGGCGGGGCGTGGTGGGGTGCGCTGGCGCGCAAGCGACAAAGTGCCTATGGTTGCCGAGCCGTGCCCCGCCCGTGGCCCCCGCCCCGCTCCGCTCCGCCCCGCCCCGCCCCGCCCCGCCCCGCCCCGCCCCGCCGCGCCCTGCCTGACGGGAAGAGGGCGTTTCCCACTCGGCTCCTGTAAGGTCAGTGTACTGGGAGCGGGGCTCCGCGAGCGGTGGGGGAGAGAGAGGGAGGGACAGGCAGAGAGAAAGAGAGAGAGAGAGAACAGGGAGTGAGTCGCGGGGATAGGGATAGGAGGGATTGACGGTGTCCCGCCCGCGCCGGCCGTGGCGAGGCGTGGCAAGCGGGTGGTGAGCTCATCTGCCTGCACGCACACGGCCGTGCGCAACGGCGCGGGGCGGGACGGGACCGCCAGACTTACGAGAGCTGCCTCACGCAACGCCATGACGCGACGACGCCCGGCTGACTGATCGTGGTGCGGGGCGGGGCGGGGCGAGGCGCAGCCGATGTCCTTTTTGTCGCCATGGTGATCAGCTGTCCAGCCGTTGGGCAAACTCTCCCCGCAGGTCGGGCCGGACCGGAAACAGCCTCGCGCCGCCCACATCAGACTGATATTTAGAAGGTTGCTATCCTCGCCCTGTCTCTCTCTCTCTCTCGCGCGCACTCGAGGAGTGCGCCCTGCGCTCGCACAGGTGCGAGAGAGAAAGCGCGACGAGAGGGCTCTTCTGAATCAGTGTGCTGGCGGGAAGGGCAGGGCAGGGCGCGGCGCCCAAGTGGATCCTACACTTGACGACGGCGTCCTTCGCGAGTCGTTGTCTGCGTGACCTTTAGGTTTTACTCGCTGTGTTTGCTTATTGACCCCAGTGGTGCGGTGATCCCCGGCACCTCGCGGTCCCTCGGGATGGCCAGGATAGCCCTGATCCGACTGACCCTGACGAAGCAGGCACGGGCACGACGGGCACGGACGCAGACAGACACCTGTGTATCCAAATCAGCCCCGGGCTGCAAATGAGTCTGGCTAAGGCTGGACCTGGACCGAGCAAATACCACACCGACTCGCTCAGGGACCGCTACTCCGACCGCAAGGTGTGGCAGCAGGCAGCTGGGCAGGGCAGTGGCTGTCCGGCGGGGCGGGGCGGTACCCGTGGCTACCTCTCTACCTCTGTGCCGCCACGCTGCCGCAGTGCTGCTGCTGCTGGCCCCTAGAGGGGAGGAGGTGCTGTGCTATGCGGTAGGTCCGTGCCGGAGCGGGGAGGGGCGGTGCAGCATGCGCCTCCCGACACTGATATGCCTCGTGCCCCGCTCCCGCTCCTAGCTGACCAGCAGCGTCAGTACTCCGCGCACCAAATGACCAGTAGCAGTAGTAGTGCCACCGCGGTTTACGATTGCCGCTTCACTTTGTGACCACCTTGAAGTGCACGGGGTATGACACATACCCATGCCATATCATCGTAATAAGTACAATAATTTTTCTGGCCTTATTATTATTATATATTTTTTTTATAAATTTAAGGAATATTTCTGTCACTTTGATAAATTTTGATCTTTTCTACTTCTGACTTATCATTTTTTGTTCCCCTTTTCTCTATTTATTTTTTTAGATTTTTCGAAGTGCCCCCCCCCCTCCCCCCGTGCGATCCATAAGTTGTGTTTGCATGTCTTGTCCTCGCCGCGGTCGCGCCCCTCTGTCCGTCCGTCCGTCCGTCTGTTGGCCAGATTGGATAAGTAGAGCGGAGCAGACAGAGAGATGTGACGGAAGGAGACCAAATTGAGCGGGTCGGGCGGGGCGGGGCGGGGCGGGGCGGGGCGGGGCGGGGCGGGGCGGGGCGGGGCAGACATGCACATCGAGCACCCTCTCTCTGCTCGCGACCGCGCGCTGCGCATGCGCTGTGTGCCCCAGAACAAATGAATGACAGCTGCATGATGTATGGAGCTGCGCCGCAGTGAGTGTGCGTGTGCGTGTGCGTCGCGCGCACATCCTGCAGGTCTGCATGGCCTCTGCTGCGTGGGAATTGTCGAACTGACGGATGAGCTGCACTCGCATCGGTATGGACCTCGCGCGCGCATGCGCGCAGCGGCCGGTTTGGAGGGGCCGGGTCGGCTGATACCCGCGAGGAGAGCGGTGATTTTTATTTCGCTAGCGTATCCTTTTTTTTCCCTTTCTTTTATTTTCTTTCTTTTTCTTTCTTTCTTTTTCTTTCTTTTTCTTTCTTTTTCTTTCTTTCTTTCTTTCTTTCTTTCTTTCTTTCTTTCTTTCTTTCTTTCTTTCTTTCTTTCTTTCTTTCTTTCTTTCTTTCTTTCTTTCTTTCTTTCTTTCATCCCCTCTTTACTCATTCATTCTTTTTATCATTCATCGGCCGTTCAGCGCCGCCGTGACACCCGTACCTGAACAGTCAATAACTCAAATATTGTAAATGTCGTTTACTTGAAGGTTGTGAGAGTGGGTGATTTTCCATTATTGGCCCACTCGAGCTTATTCTAGTGCGGTCTGTCCTGTGGCCCGGAGCCACACTGTAAAAATTTGTTGTAAAATAACGACAAAAAAAATACAGGTTTCGCTGTTAAATCGGTGAACAGATTTTTCCTGTAGTTTGATGAAACATTTCGTGAATTAACAAGAAAAATTGCGAAACAACTGATAAAATTTGTAAACTTACGGAATTCTTTTGTAAAGTTACGGAATAGTTTTGTAAAGTTACAGAGTTTTTTTGTAAATGAACACGAATAAAATGTAAATTCACAGTCAGTTCGTTTAACAAAATTCACAGATATTACCTGTTAATTTACGACATGTTTTTTGTACAGTGCAGTCGGCCTGGTCCACTTATTGCTGATCCCGCGCGCTTCGCTTACTCGGTCTGGACGCGACGTCCAAACAGAGTTTCGATCTCTGTGTGGCTCTACCACGTGAGCCGCGTGTAGGTACCCCACCCCACCCCGCCCCGCCCCACCCCTCCTCACCGCGCGGCGGGCCGGGGCCGCGGCCAGCTGATGTGTGTGAGCTGCAGCCGCCACGCCCGCCACGGGCCCGTCACATCCGGTTCGCACGGCTGGCTGTAGGTCTTCCCCCGGGGTGAGTCGGATTGCCGGCGGCGTGGCGTGGCGTGGCGTGGCGGGGCGGGGCGGGGCGGGGCGCGGGACGTGGCGAGGACAGTCCCTGATGAGTCAGGCCGTCTTCTTCCTCCGCTGCCACCTGACCTGGTGGACGTGTCCGGCCCCGCCCCCAACATGCGCTGCTCCTCCCGGCCAACGTGCTCGCTGAGGGCCTTGTGGTCCTGGCTCTGGGCGCGGTGCGCCGCGGTTCGCCGCCCCATCCCTCTGTACGCCTATCTCTGCGTGCTTTCCCTATACGTGCAGCTCTGCTTTCACTCGTGGTCCGCCTCGCGGATCCGTTTGGGGCATGGCCATCGTGGCGGCGGTGGTGTGGTCCGCGCTCGTCCGCGCCCGCGCCCGCCCGAGCTGCTGCCGCGGCATGCCGGCCCGGCCATGACCATTTGGATTTGGAATCGTTTTCTCCCTGGGTGGCGTGGCGGGGCGGGGCGGCAGGGCGGGGCGGGGCGGGGCCGATGGGTTTTGTGGTCTGGAGCCAAGCACTGCAGTGCTGGACCCGGACCCGGACCCAGGCCGCGCGAGATGAGCGCGTCATTCGGGGTGGTGCAGATCGGTCGGAGGGAGGGAGGGAGGAGGGAGTCTGTGGTCCGGGCGACGGGCGGAACGGCTTGGTCATCGTGTCGCTTGAGCTGGAGCCCCGCCCCGCCCCGCCCCGCCCCGCCCCGCCCCGCCCCGCCCCGCCCCGCCCCGCCCCGCCCGGCTTTGGCACCACTTCTGCCAGGCCCGCTGCAGCGCGCAGCAGAGATGTTCATCTCGCCGATAGGGGCGGGGCGGGCGACCTAATGAAGCCGAAGAGGAGGAGAAGGAGGGGATGGGATGGGGACCCTCCTCCGGATGCACCGCGTTGGGTTGCGCGCTCCGCGTCCCGCCGTTCCCCGCCGGCTCAGGTTATCTCTGTCGCGCGCGTTTAACTCGTTGGAAGCCGGTGCTGGTGCTGGTGCTGCTGCGCTGGCCCCGGCCCTGCAGCCCCGGCTGCTCTGCTGGCGACGCTGATTTAGAGCAAATGATACTCGATACGGTTAACGTCGAGGGGGAAACAACTCCGAAGTTTTTGTCTTACGCCTCGTAATTCAGAAATGCATAAGGAAAATTCAGAAAAAATGTCAAAAATTGAATTAAAACTCAAGCAAAAATTTACCGAAATTCAATAAAAGTCAAAAATAAAATAAATTATAATCACTATGATTTACCAAATTTGTACATCAAAATTCAGGGCTGTTTACCCCTCGGTGAACATGCTCTTTATTGTCCTATTCCTACGACATTTTATTCTTTTTTTCGCCCGGGTCTCGTTCGACGGCGTAGCGGAGTAAGACGGAGTAGTGGTGGAGGGTCGTGTTGTCGCTGCACGGCTCTTGGGCTGCGCTGGGCTGGGCTGGGCTGGACTATCTCTGAATAAACATGACAGTGAAAGCCCGCCGCCCCGCCCCGCCCCGCCCCTCCCGCGTGCCTGCTGGGCACCTGGTGAGCGTGCCTGAGGGGCACCTGGACCTGGACCCGCATAGGAATGGGCGAGTGCAACGCTCCGCGCGGGGTGCAGGCATGTACCTGCCGAGCGATACCGGAGATCGCTTTCATACCTCTGTCCTCGTCGCACTCATGGGGCACTACCATGGCCAGCATAGGGCACCGCTGTAGGTGCAACAAGGACGGAGTGATGAGAGCGATCTTCTGAATCAGTCGGCTGTGTCTGCCCGCCCGTCGGTTCCACGACCGACCCGGCGCGGCCCGGCCCGCGAGCCCGCGGGGTGCTGGCTGGACATGTTGGGACACATGTCTGTCTGCAGCTGCTACACAAATCTGCTCCTGTGCGCCGCCGCCGTGCTGGTGCTGGTAGTGGTGTGCGAGGGGGGAGTCACTTCGAAAAATTACTGTGTGGCCCCTCTAAAAATCATTAAAAAAAAAAAAAAAATCAAAAATAATACAGAAAACCCGAAAATCGATTTTTCTAGGTTTGGAACAAATGAACAAAAAACTAAACGAAAAATGTCAGAAATAGGGGAGGGGGAGAAGATAAAAATTTATCCAAATAAGGTAACATAAATTATCCGAGGGGGAAAGCACTCGCGTAATCACTCGTCCACCCTGGCCCGTAATCAATGCGTAATCACTTGTCATCTAGGCGTAATAACCTATTATTAAGGGTTATTATCGACAAAATATCAATTGTAATAACCTTAATTTGTATGTTACCCAGTAAAATAACCAAAATAACAGAAAATAAGGAGTAAACATGCGTAATAACGGGCGTAATCGCGTAATCACTCGTACACCATTTTCGAGACTGCTTTCCCCCTCGAAAATTTCCTTTAAAAAAATCAAGATAAAAATCAAAATCGAAAAAGTAAAAAGTACCAAAGAAAATCTAAAGGAAAAAAAAAATAATTGTACACATTTTGTATGAGTGATCCACCCTCGGTGTGGTGGTTACTGCCAAAGGAAGAGGTACAGAAGTGGATGGAGGAAGGTGTGGGGAGGGGGGAGGGCACTAGATGCCCATTTATAGAGGCGCCGTGATTTTCATCTTATTACTGTTTCAAATGAATTGAGCGGCGCGCCGCGCGGGACTGCCCCGCCGGGGCTGGGGCCGGGGCCGGCGGGCCCTGTTCCCGCTTGCCCCGACTAGACGGTGAGAGTTGTTGGCCCGCGCTGCTCTCTTGTAGAAATTGAAATGATTGTTCGGTCCGGGCGGAACGGGGCGTCCTCCTGGGTCTTGCAGCTGCAGCAGCAGCGCTCGATCGTCAGGGCGACAGATTGCACAAAAAAAAACAAGTATGTTCAGCCGCAAAACCTCCACTATTTTATTTTTCTTTTTCATTATTTTGTGAAATCTTCGTAGACATTCCTTCTAACCTCCATGAGTGTATAACGGAGGATAGCGGCGTTATATAGGTTTAGCAGTACGTGTCGCGAGAAACTCTTGCCGCTGCCTCTCTGCTGTCGATGGAGAGATGGAACTGAGCTGGTTGTCTCTTTCTCCCACGCAGCGCAGTACCTGTCCCTCAGCAGGGCCGGGCCGGGTAGGGCAGCGTTCGTTACGCCGAGCTGCGCCCTGCGCTGCTGCTGCGCCCGCCTGTCTTATTTACCCATTTCTTTTGTCTTCTTTCTCCTGCCCCGCTCCCCTCGGTCCCCGGGAGACTTTCCTCTCCCTTCTTGATAGACGGAACGGAAGTAGTGCTGGCTCCGCGGCCCGCGCGGCCCATCGCCGCGTCCCCATCGCATCGCGATCGTCCTCACTGCGGTGCCGCCGCTGCCGGCCTGGCCTGGCTCTCGTCTGCTCCGTATAACTCGACTAGTTTGCTAATTTTTCCCTGCTCCTCATCTTCTGTGGAGGCACGCTTTTTATTTTATTTTTTCCTTATTATTTTCTCTGCGCGCTTCTTGCATTCCCGCCACCACCGGCCCGGAGGCGTCCGCTGCTCCGTGCGGGGCGGGGCGGGGCGGGGTGGGGTGGGGCGGGGCGGGGCGGGGCGGGGCGGGGCGGGGCGGGGCGGCGCTCGACATAATTTGCCTATATCCCATCCCACACATTGTTGTCGCTGCGGCGGCGTTCTGGCGTTCTCATCGCCCTCGTCTCTTTGACCGCGACGATCTGTCTGTCGGTCTGTCCTTCCGTCTGTGCGTCGATCTCTGAGTCCGTCAGTCCGTCAGTCTCGAATGTCCCCGTCGACGCGGACACAGACAGGCGGACCAAGTCCGGCGGGACGGCTACCTCTACCGATTTCGCTGCTGTCGTTCGCGAATTAAGTCATTTTGGTTACGGCATGCCCCGGCCCGGCCCGCCCCGCCCCGCCCCGCCCCGCCCCGCCCCGCCCCGCCCCGCCCCGCCCCGCCCCGCCCCGCCCCGCCCCGCCCCGCCCCGCCCGGGTGCGCCCTGCTCCTGCTGCCGCTGACCCGATTTGGTATCCGTATTATTGGCGCTTTTAATTAGCAACCCGCGGAGACGCGCCGCCGGCCGGCCTGTCGCGGTGAGGCGGGGCGGGGTGCGGCGGGGTGCGGCGGGGCGCGGCGGGGCGCGGCGGGGCGAGGCGTTGGCTGCGGCGTTCTGCTGACTTGCCCTTGTATGGCGAGGTGCGCTGTGCTGCGCCCGGGACCGGGCCGGGCCGGGTCGCTCCTGCTGCCTGGTCCTCGGGGCCGTGCGCGCCGCAGCGCCGCAGGGTCACCGCGCGGCCCGTCACCTGCCGGGGACATGTGTGCGTGTGTGTGTGTGTGCGTGTGTGTGTGTGTGTGTGTGTGTGTGTGTGTGTGTG
Organism: Frankliniella fusca; assembly: GCA_029379305.1. Classification (NCBI taxonomy): domain Eukaryota; kingdom Metazoa; phylum Arthropoda; class Insecta; order Thysanoptera; family Thripidae; genus Frankliniella; species Frankliniella fusca. Next base: position 506,141 of record JAHWGI010000310.1, on the reverse strand, counting down.
CGTGCCGCCGCCGCCGAGCTCCCGTGTTCGTCGCCTAATAGGGTCAGAGTGGGTCATAAAAGGACGCGTCGCGGTTAGAAAGTGAAACAATAAAGTTGTGTCGTGCGGGGCGTTTGCTGCGGGCCAAGCGAGCCGGGATCGAGGGGTTGACCACTCGCAGTTGGAGTGCACACAACTGGAGTACATCTGAGATTTTAAGGGCGCTGTTCAATCTTATTCGTCAATTTAGGAGTAAACCGATAACAAATGCAAATTTTTGAACAAAACCCAGCTAAAACCAACTTAATTTTTAACATTTTTAAAAATTGTCACTGAGTACAAATGAGCACAGCCTAATGAGTACAGTCGAGGTCACAGTCCCTCTCAGTCATAGTTCGTAATCCGTCTCAGTCGCAGTGTACGCCTCAGTCACAGTGTACGACCCTGTCACAGTGTACGTCTCAGTCACAGTGTACGACCCTGTCACAGTGTACGTCTCAGTCACAGTGTACGTCTCAGTCACAGTGTACGTCCCAGTCACAGTGTACGTCCCAGTCACAGTGTACGTTTTAGTCACAGTGTTCTTCCCAGTCACAGTGTACGACGTCTCAGTCACAGTGTATGTCCCAGTCACAGTGTTCGTCCCAGTCACACTGTACGACGTCTCAGTCACAGTGTACGTCTCTGTCACTGTCCGTCTCTGTCACTGTCCGTCTCAGTCTCTGTCCGTCACAATCAGTCCGTCACAGTCAGTCCGTCACTGTCTGTGTCTTGCCCAGGTCCTCCAGGTCGAGTCTCCCCATCAGGTCTCGCCCGGCGGGGCCCTGCATCAGCTGCTCTTCCAGTGACCGGGCCTCGGGGCCCCGGGGCAGGGTGTTCCCCAACCGGACTCCCCAATCGCTTGCTCATTTGTGTCGTCATTTCGTTATTCTCTCGCGTTATTACACCTCTGGGAAGAGAAAGCCTAACTGAATGGAGCGCCGGGCCGGCAGGGTGTGGCTCGAGCGCGACGGTAATGCTAGCTTATTTGTCGAAATTTTTTTTTGGAGGCTCACGTCGTGATCATGCGTTATTCTGTCTTTCCGTGTGCGAGTGTGTGTGTGCGTGTGTGAAAATAATGTGAGGCGCACTGCGGAGCGCAGGGCGCGGGCGGGGGATAAGGAATAGGTGCGGAGCGGTGGAAATAAAGAATGAGGAGGGAGGAGGAGAGGAAGGAAGGAGGAAGAGAGGCGGGTGAGATGTGGGCCGCGCGGCGCTCGCTGCGGATGCACTCTGGAAATGCAAGTGTGAGAATGTCGCACTGTTGTAGGAAGTTTAATTTTGTGCACGTGCACCTTTAAAACTGTGGGAAATTCCCGTGTTAAATGTTTTAGTATAAGCGACAGTGGGAGTGGGAAATTCACACACCTGCAAGTGTGTGACATTCACGCACTTGGATTTCCAAGGGTTTGCGGGAGCGCGCGTCGAGCTGCGTGTCGCGCGGGTAAAGGAGGGTCGGGTCGGGGGCGCCAGGCTGCCGGACACGACACGACAGACTTAGTTTATGTTTGTTCGGGGATTGGAAAGTCCTGTGCTGGAGCTGAGCGGGGGAGCGCCCTGCCCCACCCCGCCCCGCCCCGCCCCGCCCCGGCCGAGCTGAGCAGCGGGAGATGTCCAAAGGGCTGTCACCTCGCAGCGCCGCCGCGCTCAGCTCCGTTTCTTTCTCGCTCTCTCTCTCTCTCTGTCTTTCTCTCCTCCTTCTCTCTTGCTCCAGCGGCGCCAAGCGCTCTCTGATCCGATGCTCGCCTCGCCGGCCATGACTCGGCCGAAAGCCCAGGGTGCGGGGGCGGGGCGGGGCGGGGCGAGGGGGAAGGGGAGAGGCATTAGAGACAACGACTGTTTTGTGTCGTTCTGTGTTTCTCGCCTTTGGTGGCACGCCATGCCCCGCCTCGCCCCGCCCCGCCCCACATCCGTCTCCGCGGCGGGGCGGCCGCGCTGCCCAGGTTATTAGCGCACGGCACGGATCACCCCCGCCACGCTACGCCACGCCACTCCGGGCTCTGCGGCTCAACTGGGCTGTAAAAATACTAATTTGTCTTTTTTAAAAACTCGACTCTTTATTTTCCCGCCGTTTGCGGTGTTGCAAAAGCGACAGCGGCGACGTGGCGCGGCGCGGCGGCGCGCTGCACTCGAGCCGAGCCGAGCCGAGCCGTGCAGTCCGTCTGGAGAAGTGGGCGGGCGGGCGTTAGCTGCGCCCGCCGCGCCCCGCCCCGCCCACACGCTCAGCCCGTTATTGGCTTTTTATAAGTTGACCACACGCGTCAATTACGAGAAAATCTACCGCTCGACCATTTCGAATTGAACTGAACCAGAGGTAAAATCATGTTCAAATAATTTTGTAGTTTTGAGTACGTTTTGGTTTTTAAACTTTTGTTTTCGTCTGGCGATTTTTTTTTATTTTTAATTTTATTTATTTATTTATTTATTTTTTATTTTATTTTTTATTTTTTAATTTTTTTTTAATCTATCTGGAGATATGTGCCATCATGGTGCTCGACTCATGTAATGTGAGCAAAATATCAAGCAATTGTAAAGGTCTCTCTGCTGCGCCGCGCGCTGAGTCAGCCGAGCCAACTCCAAATAATGACTGCGCTGGCCCGGGCCGGGCCGGGCCGGGCCGCCGGGCCTCGCCTCCTTGCCCCGCCGCTCAGCGCTCAGCGCCCTTGCAAATGCCGCGCGCCGCCCGGCAGCAGCGGAGCGACCGCGCTGTCATTTCTCATATTCTTTGCCCTCGTTTCTTCCAACTAAAAAGGCCGCGCGCACAAAATTTTTAAGCTCGAAAAGTTTCCCACTGCGCCTTTCTGTTGCGTCCGGGAGTCTTTAACTACTCTTGTAATGCCGCGTTGCTCGCCCGCCGCAGCCGCGTCGGCTGTAAGGGTATGCGGTGATATCGAGAGCCGCCGTGCACATGCGTGGTCGCCCCGCTCTGCCCCACCCCGCTTTACTGGAAACGGCGAGACAAGTCCCATTGAGCGTGGGGGCTTGGGAATGCAAGCGCAAATGTTCCGTCTCCCTCCCACCGCGTAGCCTGCGTGCAACTGCTGCAGTGCAGTACGGTACCACTGTGAGACATTTTGGTAAATTCTACAGGAAAATTTTCCACGACATGAGTCGTAAAATTACAAAACGAAAATGTCAATTTACAAGCATGCCCTATCGACTTAAAATTCAGAGACGGGCAATAATTGGCGGTCGTAAATTTACGACATGGTTTTTATTTTTTTATATTTGAATTACAAGATATTTTGTAAATCCACAAAAATATTTATCACAGTGTACGGAACGCTTCATTTTTCACTTTGCTACGCTGCTGCTACCGCTGCTGCTAAAGGTGTCGTGTTCAAATTCCAAATTTCTACAAAATTTTCCAGTTTTACCCTTGGTTTTACCTGTTAAAGTGTGGAAGTGGAAAGAAGTCCGACGTCCCACTCACACACACACACACGGGCCTACAGTGTATTGCGCTCTCATCTCGCTTTTCCTCGTCGTCACATATCGGATGGATGTTGGATGCGGTCGCCGCCTCGGTGGTTGGCGTGCGTTTACCCCTGTCGCTTGTTGTCAGGGTTTCTTGTTATTTGTTTGTTTTTGTCGACGCTGTACAGTTTGTGCGGCACGCGGCGGTGCTGTACTTTCATGTATACAGTAGACACCTCTCTGTCTACGTCGCCGTGGTTCCCATTTTGCGCTTTGGAGGACATCCCATGGCCCCATACGGCCTGGGCCCGTCTCATCTTTTGTCGCGTTTTTGGTGCACTATACGTGCAGCAACGGGAATCAAAAGGGGATTTGAACTTGAAGAATGAATGATGTCAGCGCAAAATTGCGCGTCACGGTGAGCGCGGACTTTGTGACGGCGCGCACGTCGAGCTCCGCGGGCATCCGCTGGAAACACACCGGGACCGGGCCGAGTCAAGCGGATACGCGAGGTTCTCTATGAAATTCTCAGAAGCTCGACGCGCATGAGTCTAAAGCAGCGTATCCGTGGAAGTCGCGCCAGTCCAGTTGCTCTCTTGTTCCCTGTGGAGCGCGTAGTTTTCGGTGGAGTTGGTGTCCAGATGAGAGAGAGAGAGAGACAGTGACAGTGACAGAGAGAGAGAGAGAGAGAGAGAGAGAGAGAGATGGGGGCGGAGTGATGGGAGAGGAGAGACTCTGTTATACCGTGTGTTGTTGACCAGATATCATTAAACTTTCAATGCGCCCTCGTTTTTGCCTGCGCGGTTAGTGTGGGTTGTTCTGGACTGGAGTGCGCTGGCGTCGCCCCGCGCGCCATTCGTGCGCCTGCTGGTTTCGCCATGTTGGCGCGCGGGATGAGCCCCACGCCGCCCCCGGTGGGGCCGTGCCCTGCCCCGCCCTGCTGCCTGGCGGCCCCGGGGGCGCTTGCAGTGCCGCCTGCCTGGCCTGGCATGACATGGCGGGGCGGGGCTGGGCGGGGCCGGGCGGGGCGGGGCGGGGCGTGGGCGACGCTCAACAGCGCCGCACTGCGCGACTCCATCTCTATGCCATCAGGGCTTACCCAAGGGAGAGAGAAGCGCCGAGTATGAATCTTATTCACGTTACAGTATTCGTGTCCTATGGTAACTTCCTGTGGCAGTTCCTTATTTTTTTTTTCAGGAGGGAGGAAGTATGCGATGGAAAAGAGTAATTTTGTCATGTGCCCATAGTATTTTCCGGCGACGTGTGTGGCAAGCTCGGCTCTTTTTACTCACTCTCCGTATCTATCTTTTCTTTCTTTCTTTCTTTCTTTCTTTCTTTCTTTCTTTCTTTCTTTCTTTCTTTCTTTCTTTCTTTCTTTCTTTCTTTCTTTCTTTCTTTCTTTCTTTCTCTCTTTCTCTCTTTCTCTCTTTTCTCTCTTTCTCTCTCTCTCTCTCTCTCCCTCCCTCTCTCTCTCTCTCTCTCTCTCTCTCTCTCTCTCTCTCTCTCCCCCTGCCCCCTCTCTCCCCCTGCCCCCTCTCTCTCCCTCTCTCCTCTCCCGTTTTGCACCATGACACGCGGGCACGTGGCGCTGGCCTGGACGCCGGACTCTAGCGGTTGATCCCCCCCCTCCTCGAGCATCCTCGCACGTCATATATTTCCCTGCTCCTTCCTCCCCCTTCCCCGCCCCTTTTACATTTCTTGTTTCCCGGGTGTGCATGTGCATCCGCGCGGCCGGCCGGATATTGCTCCTCCGTTGTGTTGCCGAACGGAGGAGGCGCGCGCACGGTAGTAGTGGGGGAAGCGGCCGTGTGGGGGTCATCCTGAAGTCCGCGGGGAGAGCGAGATAGAGAGAGATGGAGAAAGGATAAAGGAAAGAGAGGGGGGGGGGGGAGAAGTCCAACCAACGTCCCGCTACCCGCCACGCCCCTCCTGGTGCAGCGAAGGCGCGATTGTTTGACAGACTGCGGGGCCGGGCAGGGGCCGGCTTGGCTGGCTAGGCTGCTTGGCCCTCTCCTCTCCGCTCCTCCTGGACCCGTTTAGAGAGGCCCCCCTCGGGGCTGCACCGCGGGGCACCTGGCTCTAGCCAGGCAGGCCGCCGCCGCCGCTACTCTTGCACTGCGCTGCGCTACGCCACCTCGCGGCCCTCGGCCGAAGCCACCGCGCCATCGCTGCGTTGGCGAAGGCCGACGACGCGGCACCATGCGGCCCCCGTGGGTCCGGGCCGGGTTACACGTAAAGGCCCGGCCCGTGCCTGTGGGGAGGGGAGGGGAGGGCTTGTATGGAAAATGGCGCGAAATAAGTGATTTTTTTTTCCTCCGCCGGAGAATTCCCCTGTGGGTAAGTTGCAGGGGGCAAAAGATTCAACATTCAACCCGCCCACCCCTCTCCTCCGTCCTCTCTGCTGCTACGTGGATTATTAAAGAGTAAGAGCGGACTCTCGCTCCCTCCCTCTCTCTCTCTCTCTCTCTCTCTATCCAGCCTTGCTCGCCGCGATGTATTTTGAATGAGCTTTTTGTCGCTCGTTTATCTCTTCCTCTTTTTTCTTTGTCGCCTTGGACATCCGCGGCTCAGGCTCCTCTCCCGTCCTTGCGCGCCGCTCGACTTCATATTCTTCGCCAGGGCTGACCTGGTGCGGCTGTTCCCTTTAGGCTCTCATCCTCAATATTCAATTTATTTTTTTTCGTCTCTCTTCAAAATTAAATAATATAAAGAATTGCTTAAAAGTCGCTCCTGGACGTTTCCTCTGTTCGAGGAGGAAACAGCTCTGAAATTTTGGTACACCTCGTAATTCTGAAAAGTGCATAACAAAGTGGAAAAATTCAGTGAGACTTTTGATAGTTCATAAAAATTCAGGAAAACTCAGAAAAATTGAAGAAAATTCTACAATATTTGCAAAAATGTTAGAAAGTAAGGGAAAATCCAGTAAAAAAATGTTCAAAAATTCAAAAAGATTAACAAGATCTGTACGCTAAAATTCCGAGTTGTTTTCCCCTCGCCTTGCTGCCCCGCGCGCCGGTCGGCCGGTTCATGGCTTGGCATGTGATGCGCCCCACCCCGGCCCGGCCCGCTCCTGGCCGGCTCAGCCGTTAGTGCCCTGGGCAGGCTGGGCCGGGCCGGGCCCGGTGGGGCAGAGCCAGGCCCAGGCGTGGCCACGGGCCGGACACTGCCGACCTACATCGTAAACATGCGGGTATGGGTACCGCTCGGCGGCCAGGCCAGCCCTGCGGTCACCCAGACCAGCTGCTTTGTGGTGGTGCAGGTGTAGGGCAGTGCACAGCTGCGGGGCGGGGCGCAACGCTTCCCCCCCCCCTCTCTCTCTCTCTCTCTCTCTCTCTCTCTCTCTCTCTCTCTCTCTCTCTCTCTCTCTCTCTCTCGGATTCTTGTTTTATATTTCTTTTTCTTTCTCCTCTTCCTGTCTGTCGTGCTCCTCCGTCGTACATGATCGGGGCCGAGGCTGAGCGGAGGAGGAGGAGGAGGAGGATGAAGATGACGAGGAGCGGCGGTGGCGGTGCGTGCTCGCGGAAGTGCGGCCCAGCCCGGCCGGCGTGTATGTGGCTCGGAGCCAATTCGGCACGTGACTGCGCGCGGGCCACCACATCCTAGCTGCAGCAGCACCGTGGTGCGGTGCGGGGCCGCCCGGGAGGTAGGCCGACCCGGCGCGCAGCGGGGCGCGGCTGGACTGCCTACCTCCAGGGGGCTCGCTGCGGGGCGGGGGACCCAGCTCCCTTGTGCGACAGCAGGACGGCTCCACGCGTCACGGGTTGTATGCCTTATGGAGCCCCCGGGTGTGTAGGCCACCCCGCTGAGCACCTCTGCGCGACAGGACGGCCTACGTGTCGGGGGTTCTGTTCTGTGTCGCCCTGGAGCCCCTTGGTGTGTAGGCCACCCCGCTGAGCACCTCTGCGCGACAGGACGGCCTACGTGTCGGGGGTTCTGTGTCGCCCTGGAGCCCCTGGGTGTGTAGGCCACCCCGCTGAGCACCTCTGCGCGACAGGACGGCCTACGTGTCGGGGGTTCTGTGTCGCCCTGGAGCCCCCGGGTGTGTAGGCCACCCCGCTGAGCACCTCTGCGCGACAGTACGGCCTACGTGTCGGGGGTTCTGTGTCGCCCCGGAGCCCCTGGGCGTGTAGGCCACCCCGCTGAGCACCTCTGCGCGACAGGACGGCCTACGTGTCAGGAGCTCTATGTCGCCCTGGAGCCCCTGGGCGTGTAGGCCACCCCGCTGAGCACCTCTGCGCGACAGGACCGCGTACGTGTCAGAGGGCCGGCTCGCTCCGCAGTTTTCTGATTTTGAATCTTTCTGCGGTCCCCGTTACTTTTCCTGTCAGTTTGTGTTTTGTAATTTTTTTTTCTTCCGCCAGGACTCGCCTTGTGGCCCGGGTGGTGCGGGGCGGGTCTCTCTGCTGCATGCCAGTCACTCGCTGATAATATGGCCTCCGGGCCGACGCGGACGGGCTCTCGTTTTGCCTTGCCAATTTGGAGGAGGGTGTCTGTCTGTCTGTCAGCCAGTCCGTCTTCAGTCTAGCCGACAGATAACAAGGCGGCACTCACTCACGCGGCGCGGCGGGCCGGCCCGGGTCGGGCTGGCAGCAATGCGAAGGCCGGCCGGACCAGTTTGCATGAGGGGCGATGGAGTGTGAATTGCTGCTCGTGCCGATTGTGTGCCAGTCACACTGGCGGGTTTGGTACAGCACCAAAGAGAATTTGCGTCCTAGTTCTCCGCTCTTTGAATTCGGTCGGAACTAGAAAACTTGGATGTAAGGATCAAATGAAATGACTATGGCTGTATAAAGCAATCGGCAATCGGAAATTTATGTTTCATTTTCCTGGTGTATTTTTTTTCTTCATTTTTTAAAAATGACGGTTTTTTCTCGAGTTGTCGGTGTCACGAGGCCGTGTCCGTTAAGGGCCTCACTCGCTCGCATGCCGTGGCGCCGTGTGTCCCCCCGGAGAAAGTCCATATCGCAGCCAGTGTCCAGCGGCCGGGCGCGGGCACCAGCAGGCACCATAGCGGGTACCACGGCGGGTACCATGTATCGGGTACCACGGCGGGTACCAGCGGTCACCCGCGGGGGGCACAGCGTGGCGCCAATTGTTCTTCTCAATCGTCATCGCGCGACCGCGTGGCGCCGCAGCCGCAGCCGCAGCCAGCAGCTCAACCCCTTGTTACGTACTTGGCGCGGCTACCGCGCGCTCCTACTCCAACCCGCACGCCGGTCCAGCCCGGCCCCGGCCACTGCGCCTTCGTACTGCAAGGGTTATTAGCGGTGGTAACGCTTTGCCGGTTTCCTGTTTTCGCTTTTGCTGCAGTCATTACGATCGGCTGTAAGTGTGTGTGTGTATATACCGTGGCGAAGAATATATCGTAACAGAGGCCCACACGGAAAAATTAAAAATCAGAGCGGAGGTAGCCACTTTAACGGACCCAATCTAGCACCCGTGCAATATATTTAGCTGTCGTACGAAGGAAGCTAACTATACAGCTGATATATTTGCCGTGCAACTAAAAATTTTGCTCCCTAGCAATTGTTTTTAGCACAAAATGTTTAGCTAAGCGCGATAAAAAAAAAATATCAGTAGAGCTAGAAAAATAGCTCAGCAGCCATATAATTTATTTCTGCGTGCATTTCCTTCGTCTAAAATTTGCAAAGACTCACTTTTTAATTATCTTTTTTTCTAGAAAAAATTAGGTCATTTTTTAAAGCTTTTTAAAATAGGAGTGGAAGTTTAGGTTAATAGTCCCCACAGCTTAGATGATTTTTTTTTCTCTCGCTGCATCTTCGCCACGTGGCGGGGCTTGCCCGGTCGGTGCGCCCGTCCTGCTCGGCACCACTTGCCGCCGTCCTCCTGGTGGATGTCATGTCACCGGGGTGGCTGTCTGCTCGTCGAGACGGGACACGGGACGGGACAGACGGTGATTTGTGCTCCGCGAGGAGATGAGGGCCATCAAGTGGCTGGCTGAGCTGCAGCTGCAGGAGGGGAGAATCACTCTTACAAAATGTGCACAATGATATTCTTCTTAATTATTTTTTTTTTTTTTCGTAAAAGAGAATTTCTGTAACTTTTCGATTAATTTTGATCTTTTCTCCCTTTATCTGGCTATTTTCATTTTTTCCCCAGTTTTATGTTTATTTGTTCTCGATTTCTCAATTTTCTCTGTATTATTCTTCTTGATTTTGTTTTGATTTTCTTTTAAGGATTTTATTTTAATTTTTAAATGACTTTATGGGGGCCGTACAGTGATTTTTCGAAGTTTGTTCGAAGTGACTTCCCTTTCGGGAAGGGGAGGGGGCAAAGTGTCTCCATCGGGTCCTTATGGAAAACAATAGATATCGGGCGCGGCGACATCCAACCTTATCACGCGGGGATTTTTTTTTTAAATTTTTATTTTTAGATATTTTGAAAGAGAAGTTTTGACTGTGGTGGATGCTTGCGATGCCTCTCTCTCTTTTTCCGCGCCCCGCCCAGCGTGGCGTGGTTCCATAACCAGCCTGGTGAGTACCCCTTCCTCGGCCGCTGCTGCTTTACGCCATCCTCCTCCTCTTCCTCCTCCTCTTGAAGCCCCTTGAGTGCCTCGAGCAGGCCAGCCAGGGCGTGGCTCGGCGTGTGGCAGAGGGCAGGAGCGGACGATATGGACTTGAACTGGCGCTGGTTGGTGGCGCCGTGTGGCATGGCGCCATTACAATAATAAAAACATTATTCGCAGGCGCCATTCGCTCGCGCACGCGTCTCCTGCCGTGCGCTTATTTCGTCTGCGTCTCTCTTTTTCTCTCTTTCTTTCCGTCTCTCTGTGTATAGCGGTTAACGCGCCAGGCGGCAGAAAGAGTTTTTGATTGATCGTCCGCCGCAAATTGCGAGAGTCGGTCCGCGCGTCGCGCCGCGCCGCGCCGTCTTCCAATGTATTTTATATAAATTATCCCCTCTTTTTAAGAAAGCAACTTGTGAAAAATAAATTTTTCTCTCTCGGGTCTTGTCTGGCTGCTTTTGGCGCGTGGTGAGCGAGTGTGCGGAGTGCTGGACCGAACGGTGAATCGCTTTTACTGACAGCACGGGCATTGGTACGCGAGGGTGGTGGTGGTGGTATGCCTTATCACTGCCACGCCCGTGCACGTGCCTGTACACGTGCACGTACACCCGCACGCTCGCACTCGTGTACGTGCATGTGCTCGGCGCGCTCGCTCGCACGCACGTGCTCGTGCTTCTAGCGACGAGACAGAGAGATCAAGCAGCGGGGCGAGAGCACGGGAGGGAGGGAGGGAGAGAGAGAGAGAGAGAGAGAGAGAGAGAGAGAGAGAGAGAGAGAGAGAGAGAGAGAGAGAGAGAGAGAGAGAGAGAGAGGAGCGGGGCGGGCAGTGGAAAAGCAAGAGTATAACTACCGGAAGGTAGAGGCGCATAGGCCGGACCAAGGGGAAAGCTCTGAACAACTGCTCCGCTGCTCCGTTTTGGCAATAAAATGGTGATCGCCCTGGCGTGTGCCGCACGCACAGCGGTGGCGCCGCCCTGGCACCACCGGCCCCACTTTTCTTTCATGTGAAATGCGTATTTATTCTTCCCCAAATTGCAACGCCACTCACTGTGAAAAATACTCGTCAGGATTACGGGAAAATTTTCCACGATAAATGTCGTAAAGTTACAGCTTACGATAATTTTTTTGACACCAGGTGTCGACTTAGTTTTCTTTTTCGATTAAAAATTTGCTGTGGTAAAACTACGACTGCGTTCGTAAATTTACAACTGTGTGGTAATCAAAAATTACGAAAAAAAGGTCGTAATCCTACGAATATATATAAACACTGGTAGAACTAAGGCGTAACTGTAAGCTTGAAAAAGGCGTACAGAAATTCTCCCATACATTTAGATAGGGCAAATTGGAGTGGATAGACCTATTACGCCTTATTTCAAGCGTAATCACAGTACGCTTGAAAAGGGGCGTAAGGTTACGCCTTAGTTTTACCAGTGAATTTTTTTTTTCACAGTGCTCTTTTGCTCGTCGTGCATGTCGTCGCCTATTGCTTGATATTATATTGACCGTAAATGAAAGACGCGCGCTGCTGCTGTTGCAACTTCTCGGGAGTGTATGTATAGTACATAGGAGGGTGTGTGTGTGTGTGTGTGTTACGAGCCTCTTATATTGCGGCCGCATCGTGCGCCTCTGTGCTGCACTTACGGGGAAAATAATTATCATAGTAGCGAATGGGGTTTGTGGATATGAATGACCGCGCGCGCTCTCCGCGCTGATTGGGTGCGGCGGGGCGGGGCGGGGCGTTGCACAACGACGGGGTGGTGCATATGTATGTGCGGCAGGAGTAGTGGCGTGGAGCTGCATAAGATTCTGCGCGAGCGAAAGACAGAGAGAGAGAGAGGGGGGAGGGATATAGAAGTGGATAAGGAAGGCCCTTTTTCCCTTTCTCACTCGCACCCTTGGCGCCTGCAGCAGCGTGTGTCCCTTGCGCCGCCGCGCGCACAGTGTAGTGTGGACTTTCACTCTCTGCTGCTCAGGGACCGCGAGGCGCGTATCGCGTGCTGCTGCTGCTGCTGCTGCTGCTGCTTGCACAATGCAGCACTTATGAGCGTTTAGTTTTGCTGATGACTTTTCACTTCCCCTCATGCACCTTGTTTGTTTGTGTGAGGGTGGGTGAGGGGCGAGGGGTCGCCAACTCGCATTATACTCCGTACAGGAGATCCATAATACCTTCATAATACTTCTTAATATCATATCTCATAATTTTCGACAACATACCCTCATAAAACCGTGACGGCATGTGGCACCTAGCATAAAGCACCACCACGAATGGTCGTTCGCTCACCTGCAGGTGTGCGATATTCGTTCACTTGGATTTCCAGAGCACTGCTGAGTTGAGTTGGCGACCCCTCGGTGAGGGGACAAGGTGACAGACGCAGTGAAATTACTCTCAGATTCATAAACTGGAAACGAGTCAAGTTTATTATTTCAATTATTTTATTTTCATTCTGCAAACCATGCCTCTGTATTGAAAGTTATAAAAACAAGAAAAAGAAATATGTAAAACCAAATGGCACAAAAAAAAATACAAATAAAAAAACGAACAAAACACCTTAAGAAATAAAAATAAACAACAAAATATCAAAATAATTTTAAAAGCTACGCTTTGAGTTGTTCGTAAGGTTCTGATCCCCTGGCTTGGCTCGGCTGCAGCAGCCTGGTTCTGCTCCTCGGTTCTGAGCGGAGCGAGCCTCGCAAGCTGCGGCCGAGGCGTCGCGGCGCTCCGTGTGACTCATCGCGTCGCAGCAGACGACGCCGCCTGCGCCGGTGCTCTGGAAAAAAATCATCTAAGCGGATCCAGCTGAGTATTAGCTGGGGGACCTATGTGTTAATTCATATATTGTCAACTTTTGTCTAGCTAGCCTAGCCCTTGTGAATATTTTGCTGGGGCGGAGACATCTGTTAGTTGTGAGAGCTAATGCGGTTTCTGAAGTAGCTGATGCATTTCTTGCTTACCCCAGTTGACTTGGGGTTTACCTTTTCTCAACAAACCTCTTTTGGAGACAGGCAGTGTAACATTGGTTCCAACATCGATTATTTCGCTGCAACTTGCTATTTGTTAGCTGATGGGCCAGATTAAAAATAGACTGATTGGAAACCAGTCCACACAGTAGGTGCCGTGGCTCCCCCCCCCCCCCCCTTTTTCTTAAGTGTGTCTCTCGACAGAGACGGACGGCGACGCCTCATCCTCTCTCGCTCTCTATCTCTCTCACCGCGCTGACCACGACAACGTCGATGTCGAAGGCGTCGTTGCTGCCCCTCACGACGACGCCACCTCCAAGGGGGAAAGCCGACGCCGGCTTCGCGTCCGGGGCGGGGCAGGGCAGGGCGGGGCAGGACAGGGCAGGGCGGGGCAGGACAGGGCGGGGCGGGGCGGGGCGGGGCGGGGCGGGGCGGGGCGGGGCGGGATGCGAAGGCCCTCCTCTAGTCCCGCTATAGCTGTGGAACGAAAGCTCCCCGGCACGGCGGCGGCCGCGCGGCCAGCACCGGGCTGTTCTTGTCGCCCGCGCGCGCGGGGTGGAGCTGAAGGAAGAGGAGGAGGAGGTAGATGATGATGATGATGAGGAGGAGGAGGAAGGTTTTGACGAGCGTGACGCCGCCGCGGCGCCGGCCCGCGATGACAATGTGGGAGGTCTGGGGCGGGGCGGGGCGGGGCGGGGCGGGGCGGGGCGCGCCGGGGTGTTCTGCCCCGCATGCGCGCTCCCGGTGATGCGTGGCGTGCGGCTGACTGAGGCAGGGCGTGATTACACAACGCGCGGAGCTCCAGCCAGCAGCAGCAGCAGCTCGACTCGACTCCGCCTTTTTCCCGCCCGACGTCTTCCCATTTCCTCGACATTTATTTCTTCTTTTTTTTTGCCGCCGTGGAACGTGCCGCGCGCTTCAGCTGCAATTGCGCTCGTGGGCGGTAGCGGTCGGTCCCCCCGTCACAATCCTACAGTCGGGTCGGATCCCGTAAAGAATGTATCATATCGGAAATTTGGGAAGTTCTTCTCAAAATTTGCGGTATCTTAGCTGAAGAAGAGTTTTTAAAAAAGTTTTGTGTGTTTTGTTGCTAAATTTTCCTTTTTTTGTGGTGTGTTGCAGGCGGGATATGGAGCGCCGGCGTGGCCTCGCCGCTGACGCCCATCGCCCTGGGGGCGGCCACGCTCCTGGCGGCGCTGGTGCTGCTCATGGGCTGCGTCTGCTGCCGGCAGCAGAAGGGCTTCCAGGTGAGCGGTCATAAGTGGGTGGATGTAGCACACTTGAACATGTGTGAATTTCAATTTCCATCCATACTCTTGTTTTCAAGTTTCATGCTCTTGAAGAATCACGAGTGCACGAGTGAGGAAAAAAAAAAAAAAACGCCAAAAAAACTCACACTTGCACAAGTGTATGCGTCATTCACACACTTAGGTTTCTGCAGATGTGCTTGGTGAGGATAAGTGTTTCCCGGTAGCGCTCCCTCTGGTATGGGCGTCTGCGTTGGTGGTTTGTGTCGCTTAATTTACCTTTATTTCAGGTGTCCATACTTTTATGCATGAGGCGTTTTCGGGGAGGAACGACGGAGTGATTCGACGAATCCCATCCCCTCCTGCCTCTTCCCCTATACCACGTGTTTTTTCAACCCCCCCCCCCCCCCGTCCCGCCCTCGTTGACCAAAACAGTCGTCGAGCTTGAGTGAGACACTTTCTGCGAATGTCTTTTTGGGGAACGTTAAAAACTGTAATAGCAGCACCTACTTCGGCTCGTGCAGCGCCTGCCGGTCATGACCAATAACCATACCATGCTCAGATGCGGGTGCACGCCGCCGCGACGCGGGATTTTTCGCGCTTCTCGAATAAGCCGTGAGTCACAGTCGCAGTGTTGGCACGCCGGTTCCTTTCTCTTCTCTCTCGCTCCAGGGCGCTCGCAGTGGCGCCTCGCCTCGCCTCGAGGCGCAAGGTCGCCTCATGATCGCGCTGACGCGGAGCGGGGCGCTGCGGGGCCGGCCAGCCAGCCAGCCAGCCAGCCAGCCAGCCAGCCAACCCGACACTGACGGCTCGGCACACTGTATTGTGTATTATATCCTATACAGTACTCGCCAGTCGAGCCCTATATACTGCCCGCAAAAATAATAAATACTACCCGTCAAAAAATGATAATCTAATTCTCGCTATTTTTTTTTAAAGTTGAAAAAACGGCATTACCTATGAATTGAATTTTTTCATCATAAGGTTAACACCCCTCAGTGTTGCCAGAAAAGCTATAGGCAAAATTCGGCTAAATACACCCGTGTGCTGCGGGCGGCATCTCCGCCTGCCTACTAGGCAAACCGCATGTTCGCGTGTGCAGTTGTTGCCTAGTGGGCAGGCGGAGATACAAGCCCGTTGCACACGGGTGTATTTAGCCGAATTTTGCCTAGCTTTCTGGCAACACTGACACCCCTGTCGCGTAAAATCCCAAAAATTACATCCCGCGGTAATTTTTCTACGAAAAAAAAAATTTCCGCCTTATTGCCACTTTTAATTAATCCTCTCCTGTTTTGCATCGTATGTCGCCCCCTCTCCCCCCGCCGCACTGCAGTGCACTGCCGCTCGTGGTCCGTATCGTTGTTACGTCGGCGCGGCTTGTCGCCCTGCCTGTGCTCAGCTCCTCCGCCCCGTAACGCTAAAGCTAAAGGTGACAGGGGTTAATGAGGCCCTCTCCCTCCCCTCCTCTCCCCTCCCCCCTCCTCTCCCCTCCCCCCTCCTCTCCCCTCCCCCCTCCTCTCCCCTCCCCCCTCCTCTCCCCTCCCCCCTCCTCTCCCCTCCCCCCCCCCTCACGCCGCGGTCGCATAGCACAATGCCTTGGTGCTGCTGCTGCAGTGGATGGCCTAGCCTACCTACCTTTTGCCACGAGAGAGAGTGGGGGGGGGGGGGGGGGGTCGCGTGGCCTGGCGTGCTCTCCCGCGTTGATGATGAGTCACCCCCGTGGGACCCGAGGGAGAAGGAGTTTGGTGGGGGGATGGGGAGCAGGGAGGGGGGGGGGGGGGGGTACGTACCCGCCTTAGGGTCCCCCAGGAAGACGCCATGGCGGCGACAGCACACACACACACACTCACAAGCGCGCGCGGTACATGTTTGAGTTTTGCCCGGGCGCTGCGCTGCTGATGCGCTGCGGGGAGTTTAGTAAGTGAGTTTGCGTTTTGTCGTGTGAGGGGAGGCAGGCGGACAAAAACAGGTGGACGGTCGCGCGGGAACTCGAGCTCAACGCCCTATGTGATGGCGCCGCCGCCGCTGTCTCTGTCCCTCTCTCTCTCTCTCCCTCTCCCTCTCTCCCTCTCCCTCCCTCTCCCTCTCTGTTGTGTGCGCTCTACGCTGCGCGGTGCCCCACGACGCATGGCGGCTGCTCCGAGGGAACCGCCTTGCGTCCTTCCTCTGCTTTTATAATGTCGGACAAAACGTGGCGCGACGCGAAGGTCCTCCTCCTCCTTGTCCTTCATTTTTTTTTTCCCAGGGCGCTGATGCGTCGCTTCCCCTGCGGCTAGACTCACCCAAGTTGTTTCATTTGCAAACAAAGTTATTTCCTTTTTTCCAGATGGAAAAAGTTATTATTTTATTATTTATTACTTTTATTTTTGGAAAAAGTTAGGGTGCGATTCGATTCCGCCTTTATCTTGAGTATTTGCAACATATATATTTTGCATTAGCTGTATGGGAAAAAAATAGAAACAATAATACCTAAAAAAGAAATGTGGTGGTGTGCTTTATGCTAGGTGCCACATGCCGTCACGTTGTACCGCGGAGTGCGGACAGGACAGGACGCGGGCGCGGTGCTTGGGAGCGCGTAATGGCAATATGAATGGCAGGCTGCGGGGCGGGGCGGGGTAACGCCCGCGGGGCAGGTCGGGCCGTGGGATCCGGGACTCGCTTTTTATTGGCGTTCAATGGCTTTCGCGCGTTCGTTACGGCCCGGCCCAGCCTAGCTCAGCCCAGCCCGCGCTGGTGGCGGCGACGCGGCCGCCTCCAGCACCAATCGCATCCTATAAAGAGTTCCTGAAGGGGGGCACTACTGCAGTAGTGCCGGGTATTCAGTTCCAACCTAATGCAGGGAGGGGGTCATTGATTCCCTTTGAATATCCCAAAAGGGGCGCCGAAAAGCAACCTGAAAGGGCATCGCAGGGGCATCTCTAAAGGGGCGCAGGGGGCCACCAAAAAGGCCAAACACCCCATAAGTTTTAAAGGTTCCGACGCCTCCGTTAGAGCTGAAGCCCGTCTTATGAGCGTACTTTTTGCGGTCTAACGGGGGAATCCGCTTTGAAATTTTGAAATGACGTTGTGAGCAGTTCTGAACTTTCTGAAACTACTTCTTAAATTCTCTGAATCGCATGGTGTTAAAAAAAAAAATATATTTAAAATAAAAACGCGAGTTGTTGTGAAGCCATTGCTTCGCCTTTCTCTGCTGCTGCTGCTGCGGTGCGCTCTGTACCGCGGTACGTATACCGGATCCCTCACCTCAGCTCACACCCGACCCGCCTGCTGGACCGGACGGGATCGGTTCACCCGCTGCTGCACACCAACCACAGCCTCTTGTTGATGACTCGTGATCAGCCTCACGCCCCGGCAGGGCACGGCACGGCACGGCACGCACCACCTGCTGCTGCTGCTGCCCTGATGTCGTGACTGACTCATTCATTTGCGTAACGAGAGTGTTAAGACTCAATTAAGAGTTTCTCTCTCTCTCGCTTCCTCACGCGGTGTGGCGTGTCGGGGCGCGGGGCGCGGGGCGGGGTGCAGGATGCGGGAAGAGCAGCATGGAATCGTTTGCGCGGCGAGAACGCGACGCGGCGTGGCGTGCTGCGGCTCCCCGGCTCCCCCCCCCCTGCAGAACACCTCACGTTTGTGCAGTGTGCGTGTTTGTGACCTTTGTAACCCCGCTGTGCTGTGCTGCGCTGCGCTGTGCTATGATCCTCCCCCGTCCCGTCCCGACCAGTCCCGCCTCTGCCCTGCCTCACTTCCTGTGGCGGGCTGGCCCGGGCCCGGCCGGATGCGGCGCTGGTGCTCTCTGCTGACGGTGCGGGGTGTCACTGCGGGGCAGGGGCCGAGGCCGAGGGGATAATAACTCTGAATTTTCGTGTCTAAGTGTCGCAAATTTCTCTAATTTTTTTTAGCAATTTTTTGTGAAATATCCTTAACTTTGAAAAAATAGTATTATTTCATTTTTTATTTATTTAAAATTCTTGAATGCATCTTCTTCATTTTTCGTACTTTCCATTAATTCTTTGCACTTGGTCTGCATTTTTCGGATTTCTTTTTCGTTTGCGTGTTTGGTATTAGGAACTGTACGAAAATTTCAGACTAGTGGTCCTCTCGACTGGGGCGCCATATATGGCACGGCAGTATGCTGGGCATGTCTGGCGGCGCTATCCGTATTAGTGCTGCTCAGCGTGCCATATGACAGCAGTGCGTGTATGTATCCTGTCGCGTGCCTGCACTGCTCACCTGTAGGTGGCCGCTCGGTCGCGGGCTAATGGATATTTTAGTGGGAAATAAGTACAGTAACACGAGTCGCGTGTAGGTAGTCCGCCCTGCCCGCGGGTATGGTATATAAATGGGCGAGCGCGCAGGGGACAGAAAAAAAAAAATCACAGCTGCTGACACATTTTTACGTATGGTTATTGTAGGTTTTCATATGTTTTCATTTTATACATAATTTTTTTTTTTTGCGTTGGGGGGAGGGCTATGTCTTGCAGCTGATCACGACGTGCCGCCTCACATTGCATGTATGCACTCAGCAGTACAGTGCACCGCGTAAAGCGCGCTCAACCTTTTGCTTAATGTGCGTGCGTGCGCACTATTTTTACACCCCGTGCGTGACTTTTGCTTTGGTCGGCATCTCTTTTTCTTTTTCTGTCGAGCGATAGACCGCTGGCGGAGTGGGGTGCCAGTTTTGTGCGTCCGTTTGCGTTGAGGTGGCGAGTGAGTGAGTGAGTGGGTGGGTGAGTGAGTGAGTGAGTGGGTGGGTGGGTGGGTGGGTGGGTGGGTGGGTGGGTGGGTGGGTGGGTGGGTGGGTGGGTGGGTGGGTGGGTGGGTGATAGTGCCCGGGGTCCCGGGCTGGGCGATCAGCTGTTTTCACTCACTGCTCTGCTGCCGCGGGTTCATTAGGGTCGCTGGCTTGGGGCTTGAGGTCAATTAGGATGGGTCGGTTAATGGGACTCGTGCCATTTGCCGGTCCTCTCCTAAACTCTAGGCCCGCGGCGCCGGCACGAAACACACTGGCAACTCAAGTGTGTGAATGTCGCACACTCATGGAAGTGTCTGAATTTCTATTTGTATGCACTTCAACCAATACGGGAAAAAACTTCGCATTTTCTCCATGGATAAAAAATCCTGTGGCTGCTTGAGATCCTGGACTTAATTTTTACCGTAGAGGAAAAATGTGGATTTTGTCACGAGCTGCACGCGTTCACGTGTTCGAATGGAAATTCACACACCCCCAAGTGTGCGGTAGGGATACTCGGGAAACAATTCTGAAATTTTTGTACACCTCGTGGTTCAGAAAAATTCAGGAAAATTCAGAAAAAAAAATCACAAAAATTCTCGTATTTAGGTGAAATTTGATCAAATACGCATAAAATTCCGTTAAAATTCACAAAAAGTCACGAAAATTCTCAACTCCTCAAAAATTCACAAAATTTGTGCACCAAAATTTCGAGTTGTTTCCCCCTCGGATGCAAGGCGCTGCGCGCAGTATATCTCCGGTTCCGCTGCAGTGAGCGCCGCGCCGCGCCGCGGTCCTCAGCGTGACTGGTGTGGAGCACGCGGAGCCCTTGGAGCTGTGCGCGAGGACGACTTGGTCGCCCCGCCGCGCCGCGCCACACCACGCCACGCCGTACTGTAGATGAGAAAGTGATAATGAATAATAACTTTCCCTGGGTAACTGCGGCTGATGTGGCGCGGCCCGGCCCGGCCGGCCGGTCTACTCCTTTTTCAGGGAATGCCCGCCGGACCGGCCCGGCCCCGCGCGGCCCCCCTGCTGGGGCTGCAGCCGGCTGCCTGCCTTCGCGTCCTTGTCGCACTCATGGGACGCTGCCATCCTTAACATAGAGCACCGCCATAGGTGCGACAAGGACAGCGATCTTCGAAATCAGGATGCCTGCCTGCCTGCCTGGCTGCTCGGGCTGGGCGGCTAGTGAGCGAGCAGCGCGCGGCCCGGCCGTCCCGCGCGTCCGCGTCAGTCTCTTTTGACAGCGCGGCGCTGGCGAGGCGGCGAGAAATAAATAATAGGAAAAAAATTGTGAAGGGAGAGGCTGGTTGTGTCTTTTTCCCATGGCGCGCTGCGGGGCGGCGCGGCTGTGCGTTCCCTTCTTCCTTCCGTCGCCTCGTTATTAATTAATTGATGATGGAAGAACAACTAACGAACTTACTGAACTAACGGGCGCGGGGCGGGGCGGCGTGGTGTGGCGAGGCGCTCACAGTCCAGACTGTCTACCGTAATTAGTGTAGGATCGCGAATCGTATTCCGCGTGGCGTGGCGTGGCGTGGCGTGGCGTGGCGTGGCGTGGGCGCCGCGGCGTCGGCGTCGATGTCGGCGGCGTTCAGTCGTGCCAAACCTTGTGTGTGTGTGTGTGTGTGTGAGAGCGTGTGAGGTGGAGGAAGAAAACGCTATGCTGTGCTGCTACATGCAGCGTGGACGAGGCGCGGCGCGGGACACTGGAGGGCGAGCTGTAGTCGCGATTCCTGGTGCTCTGCTCCACCCGGCTCGGCTCCGGCTCCACCCACACTGCAGCCGTGGTCCATGGACAATATGCACACACTGGAAACCCAAGTGTGTGAATGTCATTTACTCTTGTAGGATTGCGAATGCCCATTTGTGCCCTTGCACTGTAAATACCAGAGCGAGAAATTTTCTCTCACCCTTTGAGAGCGAGGTTTGGTTTTCTCGCTCAATTAGAGCAATAGTCTCAAAAATCTCGCCCTATTTAAGCGAGGATCGGGAAACCTCGTTCTATTTGAGCGAGGATTAGGAAACCTCGCCCCTTTTGAGTGAGGATTTTTATCCTTTATCTCACTTAATTTGAGTGATGTTGTAAATTCTTTCTCATTTAGAGCGAGGTTCCTAAACTCTCACTTAAATGGGGCAAGAGGAAAAATCTCGCTCCTTTTTGATGAGACATCTCACTCTTGCATTTGCAGTGTGAAGGCCGAAGTGTGCGAATTTCCAAGGAAAATTTACATTTACACGCTAACTGGCAATGTACTTTTTCTTCCATATGAAATGTAACTACAGTATATAAAGATTTATTTTTAAAATCGTGCTGAATTATGTAGAATATTGTACATAAATACGTTTAATTTCGTGCATTTTTTCTGCATGTAATAATTTATGCAGATCTATTCGCAATATTCTTCGCGTAATTCGGCTCAATTTTGTTCACAAATCTGCATGTTTATATAGTTACATTTCACACGTACGGAAAATTTAATTGCCAGTTGGTGTGTACCCTTTACGCCCTCAAGTGTACGAATGGGCATTCGCACTCATCCAAGTGTACGACATTCGCACACTTGTGTTTCCAGTGCGACCTGCGCCTCTGCTGGTCTGTGCTGCACTGCCGGGCTGGTTGGCTGACATGAGCGAGTTGTGGCGCGCGCAGGCAGCCCGCGACCGAAACTTATCTCAATGACACATGACGCGGGGGGGGGGGGGTGCTGTCGCGGTCAAGGCCCTCGCGTTGAGCAGCCCAGCGGACGAGCACGGGCCGGGCTACAGGTAGCCTACCCGAGTTACCCTACTCGCCCTACCTAGTTACCCTACACTGCAAAACCAACAGTCAACTTAGTACACTGTTCCTAATGTGTACTTGAAGGCACGCATTAGGAAATGCATGCCTGCCATGGCATGCACTAGGAAGTGCATGCCTGCCATGGTATGCACTTGCAAGTGCATGCCTACTATGGCATAATGCAATGGTACGTACACACTTCTAACTGGCATACCGTGGCAGGCATGCACTTCCTGGTGCATACCTTGGCAGGCATGCATTTCCTAATGCGTGCTTTGAAGTACACATTAGGAACAGTGTACTAAGTTGACTGTTGGGTTTGTAGCGTTCGCACCCTACCCTAGAGTCCTATAGGAGTCTACCCTACTCTAGTTACCCTACCCTACCCTCCCTGCCCTACCCTTGCTTACCCTACCCTACCTGCGCTCAGCGCGGATGTCGAGGGAAACCTCCGCTCCGCCCATACAGAGGCTGCTAATAATAACTGCCCGTAATATTGCCTGAATATTACACACGTTACTGATAATATTTTAGTGAAAATTACACATTCTTCGTGGTTTACTATGTCAATATGCAATTTGCTTCAAAATTTCTCGCGAGATTACCTGTAATTTTAAATATTCCTCCGCTCGCGGTAAAAAGGGATCTGACTGACCCCTGCTCGCCGGAAGCACATGTCGTCCGCCTGTCTCTCTTGGTCGCGCGCGGCGCACACTCCGGTAGCAGTAGAGCCGCGGCGACGTGGGAGGCATTCGGGCGCATCCGGGGGAGGCGCGGGGCGGGGTGAGGTGAGGTGGTGTGGGGTGGGGTGGGTTTGGCGCGGTGCCTGGTGTCTGCTGCCCCGGGAACACCTCAGCCGGGGTGGGGCGGGGCGGGGTGCGCGGCCGCGGGCCGGGGAGTCTGCAGCTGATTGGAATTAACGATCGTGCGACTGGCTTCTCCTTCCTCCTCTCCCTCTCCCTCTCTCCCCTCCCCTTCTCTCTCTCCTCTCTCATCTCTCCTCCTTGGCGGCCCAGCAAGCCAGCCAGCCAGCCGGGGCGCCATCCTGTCCTGTCCTATCCTATTCTATCCTTATCCAACCCGGGCGCTGCCGTGCTGCTGCTCAACGCTCGAGCTGCAGGGCAGGAGTGAAGCGAGGGGGCCACCACTCCTGTAATCCTGTGTACAGTTGTCAGTGTAATCCCTGTGTAATCCGTGTAATCCTGATTAACTAAATTTTGAAGAATTATCACTAAATTTCACCTAATTGTTCTTATGTAGTGGTTTTAGTCCCAGGAATTCATGTGTAATCCCACAAAATTCAGGTGTAATCCCTGTAATCACGTAATCCTGTGTACATCCTAAGCCGAAGTGGTGGCCCCCTCGGAGTGAAGCAGGCTATTGACCAAGGTGCCATTTCTTTCCTGCAGGACGGGGGCGCCTTTGAGTTGCGCGGGGGTGGGGGTGTGGCTTTTGTGAAATATTTCTGGTCGCTTTATTAATTCATCTCGTCTGAAAAATATGTTTGCCTGCCGTACCTTTTCACCCTGGGTAGATTGACACATACTCTGCAAATCCAAGTGACGAACTGTTCGACAGTTATAACTGTAGAACTAAAAAATTCTGCAGTTGCAAGTGCACCTTTCTGACTAAGATGGAAAATATTTTTTCCGAGGACACCATCATATTCGTCTTGAAATTCTCTTTCAAACGAGTATATGGTTGATAGGGTTGCGGCTTAAATTGAAACGGGTAAGCAAAAGAATATGAATTCCCAAAATTTCATTTAAGGACTCGTAGCCGTTTCAATTTAAGCCGCAACCCTATCAACCATATACTCGTTTGAAAGAGAATTTCAAGACGAAGATGATGGTGTCCTTGGAAAAAATATTTTCCATCTTAGTCAGAAATGTGCTCTTGCAACTGCAGAACTTTTTAGTTCTACACAGTTATAACTGTCGAACAGTTCGTCACTTGGATTTGCAGAGTAGCGGCAGCAGCCCCCAGATTCAGAAGATCGCGTTTTGTAGTGCCCTCTCACTCACTCCTAGTTACCGAGACCCACGCGTGTGACAAGGATGGAGATAATACGAAAGCGGCGCTCTTCTGAAGCTTCTGAATCGGGTGGCAGGGCGGGTCGGAGACGCTCTGTCGAAAGGGTTTCCCCCTTCGGAAGTGACCACGACAAATCGGGGCTCGACTCCCCCCCTCCCTCCCCCTCCCCGGCATCCTCATAAGTGTTCCTCACCTCGTCGACCCGACCAGGCCTGACCGTGTTCGCTACAATCCTGCGCTTTTTATCTGACGTCAGATGGTCGGCCCCAAGCTGTCAGAACCCCCCTCCCTCTCCCCCCTCGCCGCGCGGCCTTGGAGGCTCGCCTGCAACCCCTAACTCTCTGAACCGCGGGGGTGCCAGGCCAGCTCCCTCGCCTTATTGTGTTCTCCTCTTTTCCTCCTTTCTCACTGTTTCCATTTTTTTTAATCATTTGTTCTCTTATTCGGCGCCCTACGGTGTCTCATTTCTTTTTATTAAAACACGCCGCGCTATTTCCAGGAGGGCTTCAGCCTACAATTCTTTTTCTCTGGCAGAATAATGCGGCGCTCAGTGCTCCAGCCCCAGCCCTGCAGCCCTCAGGTGTCTCTCCCTCCAGGAGGGGGCCTCAACTCTCGAAATCATGTGTACACGATCCCGGCCAAAATCCGTTGAAAATCATCTCAAATTTACTTGTAATCATAAAAACCATGTGCGCATTTTAGCTTGAAATCTTACGAAATGCTATGCCACATCTACCCAAGTCTAGTAAATTCAAGCAAAATCCTTAAAAAATCTGTAGTATCATGGAAATCGCGCGGAATTCCCTAAATTCGGGCAGCATAGGCCGATAGATTTAATTTAATTCAATTTTTTCTTTTTCGTGAAATCCTTTCAAAGTCCTTGAAATTACATGAAATCCCGCATTCCATGTAATCATGTGGACACGCTCAAAGATGAAGTTGAGTCCCCCTACCCCTTCCCCTCGCCCTCCCGCCCGTCGGGTGCCGTGCCCCGTGCCGTGTGACTAACCGGGTGCCGCCTCCCTCTCTTCCCTTCCCTTTTGCAGGACAAGCAGGCCTGTGCGGAGGACGCGGCCGGGCCGTGCGCCTGCTCGCGCCACGGGCACGCGCAGGGCAAGCTTAGCCGGCAGCAGGAGCAGCAGCAGCTGCAGGAGCAGCGGGGAGGTGGTGACGGGGCGGTCAACAAGGACCGGCAGGATGTGGTGGTGGTGGTGGAGACTGTTGTCGTGGAGAACAATGCGGCCGAGGCTTGCAACGGCAAGGAAGTGATCGGGATTGTGTCGGCTAAGGTGAGCTGTGCCTCACTGTGCCTGCCTGCCGCAGTGTCTTCCTTTCTTTCTTTTCTCTGTTTTTATTGTTATCATTTTTTATTTTCAAAATCTCAAATTTTTATTTTGTTTTAGATCAGCAGTCTGCGTCTTTATAGTGTTGGTCGTGGTTGAATGCATGTGCCCTGTGGTAGAGGCTGGATTGGATATCCATGCAATGAAGGTGTAGAACGGCATGTTAGCTTTTGTTTTATTTTATGCATTTATTTTTTTCTTCCCCTGTTTTTTTTTTTAATTCCCTGCTCCCTGCTCTGGGAATATTTTGGTTGACAGGTGGCTTTATTGTAGATGCTGATCTTGAAAGAAATAGGAAATGGATTGCATGTTACTTTTTTTTAAATTAATGTACATCTGGTTCTTGTAATATTTGCTGTCTGTTTTAAATTTCTTGTAGCACATGGAACTCTTTAGTTAATGGTTTGCTCTTAAATGTAGCTATGAAGTTAACAGACTTTTAGAAATCTTCTGATTTGTAAACAAATGTAGCAAATTTATTTGCTTCTGTTGTGTTATTGACTAATTTATCTATTTTAAAGTCAATTACTTTAAGAAAACTTCCTGATGATATGTTTGATTTTCTAGTATCATTCATTTCAGCCTTCTTCATTCTTTTCTTTTTTCTATTTGTTTCCATAATTGCTTGT
The DNA here is from genome assembly GCA_029379305.1 of Frankliniella fusca. Taxonomy (NCBI): domain Eukaryota; kingdom Metazoa; phylum Arthropoda; class Insecta; order Thysanoptera; family Thripidae; genus Frankliniella; species Frankliniella fusca. Next base: position 480,455 of record JAHWGI010000310.1, on the reverse strand, counting down.
TTCAGGAGTTCACCAATAGTGTTTCATCCCAACACCAACTGGAGACATCTGCTTCCCCCTGTGGTGGACAATCTCAGCGAGCGGCATCTGAATTAACATTATTTCCGCCATTGGGCACCACACTAAACCAGCCAGGAGACCGGTCATCTGTTGTTCAGTTTGAACCACTGCCAGATATCCACGTGGTTGCAGCAGCTGCCGCCGCTGCAGCCCGCCGCAAACCTGCTGCATTCGGAAACACGCTTCACCATGGCTTGTCTGTACATGATTGGTTTGGTATGTATCACCATCAGGTTCCTTTTTTTATAACTTAGACATACTACCTCTAATATTCTTTCGTCTTGACTAAATTCTGTTTTTTCCTTTTTTTCAAGCAGAAGGTTCAGTTGAAAATTTCCCACGTCAACAATTACAATACCTCCGTGAGCTGGGGCGGGGATGGTTTGGAAGGGTGAGTTATGATTTGTCTAAACTCTATGGGCATTTAGGTTGACCTCTTTCTGACAAATTGACATTCTGTTTTGTAGGTAGTTGAAGGGAAAGCCAAAGATATAATTTCTGGACATGCCACATCAAAAGTCATTGTGAAAATACTTCATGAAGATGCTACTCCTACTGATCAGTCTTACTTTCTGCATGAGGCAAAACCTTATAAAAGTTTAAAGCATCCTAATGTTCTTCGTCTAATTGGAAGGTGCTTAGAAACACATCCATTTCTTCTTTTATTGGAAGATTGCTCCTCTGTAAGTCATTGAGAAATGCATTCTGATGTTGCCTCTGAATGTTTCATTAACAAATGACTAATGTTTGAAACTAAACAGGGTACTTTGAAGACATTCTTAACTGAAAACCGAAAGAATGCAGAAAAGTTCGGTGAGCAAGGAATTCTGCTTGAAATGGCAAGTGGAGTAGCAGCTGGACTGCACCACATGGTAGAAAATGGATTTGTTCATACGTAAGTATAGCACATTACTTGATTCTGTTGCCTTTATTTCCAAATGTTGTTTATCTAATGCATTACTTTGTGTTTTAATTCCCTTCTTGTAGAGATCTAGCTGCCAGAAATTGCCTTGTATCCTCAGATTTAACTGTGAAAGTAGGAGATTACGGAACAAGTATTGAAACTTTTAAGGTAAAATATGTTTCTTAATTCTGCATGAGTTTTGTACATAATAGGCAGCATTTTTCTCACAAGGATTGTAATTCTTTTAATTTAGGATGAATACTACTGTGTGGGGGATCTTGCCATACCAATTAGATGGGTGGCCCCAGAAACACTACACTGCACTGATACAACTATTGAAACAAAAGAAGTCACTGCTAGTGCAAATGTGTGGAGTTTGTCTATTGTTTTGTGGGAAATTTGTGAGTTTGGGAAACTACCCTACACAAACCTCAGTGATGAAGAAGTTATTGAACAAGTCCTTGGAAAGTGTTCAACCAATTTGCCATTCCCATCCTATGAAAATCAACTTCATGTGCATAATTTGTAAGCTATATTTGAGTATTGTCAAATTCTCTTGCGTGAATTAAAAACCTTTTCTCTATTGTGTTACTTTTTTCCAGATATCATTTGATGAAAATATGTTGGGTTGAAGCTGAAAAACGACCTCCTTTGTGGAGGGTTGCTGCTATGCTGAAACACTTGGTGCAGCATAAGAGCTCTCCTGCTCATACTAGTGCAAATAATAATAATAATAGTACTACAAGCCTTGATGATTTTGAAAGGAGGTGGGAGCTGTCAAAGCCCAACACTGTCCCTAAAATTGACAACCAAGCCGGGACAACTAGTATGCAGACATCTCCTGTAAAATCAGTACCTGTACAACGTTTTGCTTCTCTGGAAGATAATTCTGCGAGCACAGCACCTCACTTGGAGCTAATTAGTGTAACTGAAAGAGTGTGCAACTCTCCCGCCTCTCACTCACTGCAGTCAGCTGTTTCTAGCGGTTTTGCTGGTGATCGCTTTGTACCCTCATCTCTTGCTGCTATTAAATCTCCAAGCTTGCAAAATCTCAGAGGATCTGTTGATGAATTGAATAACATAGACTCAAAAGAAAGTACTCACGAGCTCAAAAGTAGATGTGTCACAGGTATACTTTTTTTCTTCAGAATTATTGTCAAAAAACTAAGTTTATTTTGTGGTTGTTCTTTTTAATAAATTTTTGATAAAACCGTTTTTTTTTTTTTTTTTTTTTTTTTTTTTTTTTTAGAAACTGTAGCTGAAGAGGCAGATTTTGATTCATGGCTGAAAGGAATGGACACATCAACAGAGGAGGATGTTCGATTTGTCCGCAATATTTCTGAGGCCATACGTGATTTAGATGAGGTCTTAGCACAGGAGAAAACATCCTCTTCATCACAGAATTCCAGTGCACAGCCAAGCCCATCACAAGTCACATCTCGAGATACCAAACCAGAAAGTACTACTTTTACTACCCAAGACCAGAGGTTTACTCTTGATTTCAGACTGGGTCAAGCAGCTGCTCCACCAATTATTAGGTTTGTAAAAGTTTCATCTTTTCATGTACCCAAAACTGTAGCTGGGTCTCTGATTATGTGTCTTTGTAATTTACAGCCACAATATTGGACTCTTGCATTCCAATCGGCATGAGAGCCTAAGCCTTTCTCAACATCGCCTGGAGTCTTCAGGTTCAGACACTGAGGATGAAACATGGCGAATACGAATTGAGAAAGGCGAATTTTCTGAAAAGGTAGGCCTTAATTTAAAACAATATTCTGTGCTTGTTGCTTTTTGAAATACTTCATGAAATAAACACAAAGAGAATTTTAAATGTGAAATTTCAGGTGAAAGAAAAGTCTAAGAGCGTTGCAGATTTAATGGTTTTGACCCACATAGATTATAGTGATGGAAGTGATTCTGATACGACTTTAGATTTGGAATCATGTGGATCAACATTCAAGAAGAATGGCGCTGGAAGACGCTCATTCCATAGGTATAATTTCAGGTTTTGGGAATTGAGTTTTGTTTTGTATCCACATGCCTAGTAAAACTTTTTTTTTTTTTTCTTTTTCAGAAAACCTCTTCAGTCCTCCTTATCAATAACTTATGGTAGTGAAGGTAACATTCATCAAGCAGTCCTTGGAGAGGAATTCCAGGCAACAATTAAAAGATTGCAGCAATCACTGCGTGATGGGTCAAAGCTGGAAGCAATCCCTGATGCCTCTTTATCATGTATTAGCATGAATAGTAATGAAGCTCATGATAACACAAGTCAGGCTCAATCACCACTTGACCAAAGTCATTTTTTAGCCAAGCTGGCCTCGGAAAACAAAATGATGATAAATGACGCTAGTGAGAACACACCTAGTAATGATCATGTAAACAAATTGGGTGAAGAAAACATTTTATTAAAAAGTGATGGATTTCAGACTCCCTTACCAAATGGAGAACCCATGGAGATGCTTGAAACACAAAATAATGGTGATACCAATTTTGGCTCCTCAAAAACCCTGTCTGCATCTAGTCATCCTTCAGCAACTACCTTGAGTTGCTCAGAAGATTCAAAGCAAAGCTGTAGCAACAGCAAGGAAGTACATAAAATAAATAAAACTGAAGAAATCTCAGGTGTTAATGGACACAGTAATAGTGTGGCGGAAGAAAAATTCTTGATAGCCAGCACACCTATATCCTGTAGAAAACCAACCTCAGAGAGTGAGACGTTTGACATGGATTCTAGCTTACTGTGTTCCCAATCTTTAAGCCTCATTGAATCTGAAAAAAGTGATTCAGACATCTGTTCAATGGGAAATAGACCACCATCTCCAACTCCAGACAACATGGAAATGAAGAAAGACTCCTCATGTGTAATACTAGGTCCTTTTGAAGACTCAACTTTGGACTACTTTAAAGGGTTGAAAACATCATTTCCTGTCATGAAACCTCTTGACTATGATACAACAAATGAAATAGATCTACAAGAGAATTCCATTGAGACATGGGATAAATTCTTAGATCATGCTATGCAGGCGGAAAATTGTGATTACCCATCTTTTTCTGACATAAGTTTTCAGAAATCTGAGTCAGAATCACCAGGGAGTGTTGTTAATGCTCCTAGTGTTTCAAGTGATATATTAGGGAGCAGCTTTGAGAGAAGTGTTTCTGAAAAGTTGTCAGTCATGAGCTCAGAGCCAAATTTAGGCCTCGGCCTCTCACGGTTTGAAAATAAAGCACAAGATGACAAAGCTTTGGCAATCATCCATCAGTTGGAAAATTGTGCAATATCCAGAATAGGACTGGAATCCCAGGTCTCAACTGATACTGTCACTACTTGTGAAATTCAGGATTCTGATGCATTGCTTGCGGTTCCTAGTGTCAATGTTATTGCGGCAACACCAATCTCCTCAGGGCGCAACACCCCTTATGAAGTGATAAATAGTGATATTGATGCAATGTGTATTGCTACCAAAGAAACCCTTGATGTTGCCGTTAGTCTAGAGGACAAAGTTATCGAAACCATTCACATGATTGGGGAAGATACTGGAAAAGTCTCTCAGAATTCGAGAGACGCACTTCCTCAGAAAAGATTTGTTGTACCCGAAATCAAAATGAGTGGTGTAGATACTCCAATTTTTGACCCGGATCTACCATGTTGTAATCAAATTGATCAAGATTTTGTGCCAGATGCTAAAGGCTTTGGGTTAGGGAATTCTGCTTTTGCTTTGTTTTCTGCTCATGTAGATAATCCAAACGTCAACTTTGCAGAAGGAATAGAAACCGGGTGCTATACTAGTTCAGGCCTGGATGCAGATTTGATTGACAAACAGCCTGTCATACCACTCTTTTCTAAACCATTTGACTCCAAAGAAGATGCCAATGGGGAAATTCTTGAAGATGATGATGAATTTGGTTTGGGAGTTGCTAAAAATCTGACACCTGATGATGAGAGGAGTAGTGATTCCGGTTTCAGAGATAAAGGGAGTTTGAGTGAAAGTTGTGAAGATGCTTGTGATGAGAAATATAATTTAGAAGACATTGAGGCTGAATTGGAAGAGGCTTTCTCAAAGGGAGTATTTGCTAGACATGATTCACCCACCAGCAACAAGGGTCTCGAATCTGATTGTGAAGCTGTTGATGAATCTTTTTCCGTAACATTGACTGATGTTGAGAAACAAAGGGAGTTAAGGGAAGCAGAGATGAACCAGTCAAAAGATCCATGTCATCGGCTTGATGACTTGCTCAGGTGTGACCAAATACCAGAACCACTTTCTGTTGATGTGGAATCTTCTGTTGATTTCTTTGGAGCGAGTCCAGCTCTTTCCCCAATACCACACAGTGGGGGTTGGTATCTACATCCTCCACAGAAGAATGAAGAAAACAATTCTGAACCTACAAGTGGAAATGATAGTAGCTATTTTTCATTTAGTCTCGATGAAGAATTTGTAAATGCGATTCGAAATGAACTCAGAGAAAAGCTTCCTTGCGCTCAGATGCAGCGCGAAGAGCATCAGCCCCAACTTTCTGATGAAGAAGAAAATTCTGATAATGAATTGGATTCATATGATTCAGCATCCAGCGAAAGAACAAATATTATGATCCATTACAAAACTTATCCTGCCCCCCTATCTCCTATTCTAGAAGAAAGAGAAAGTATTTGCTCTGAAAGCTATTCCCCATTGGGTTGTTGTAACAGCTCATCCTGCTCAGAACAGTTGAGTCCTGTGTTTGCTGTTGACCGAAGCCCAAGCAACATAGGAGATGGTGACATTCGCCATGTAGAAAGCGAATGTCCTGCAGAAGTTGATGGTGACTTGAGTGATGATTGTGGAGACTGTGGAGATTTCGATGAAATGAGTGAACATGATGTTTTGCCAGTTGACCTTAAATTTAACAGTCCTAGCAGCGTACATGATGTGTCTCACACAAGTGAGCTATGTCTGAATGAAAATGATGAAGATGATGATGATGTGTTGGTTGTTAATACCGAAACTAATGAAGCTACTCTTCTAGAAAGCCCCAAACCAACAAGCAAGTTTTCTTTTGGTATTGAAGAGTGTGATGATTCAATCCATGATGACTTTGTCCCTGACTTTTTAAGTGTTGCTGGAAGCTACCAGTTGCCTGAAACCAACTTCAACAGTCTTGAAAAAATGCGCTCTGATCTTTATTTGGGAAATAGACCATTAACATTGGCCACATTGCCGCAAACTTCAGATAATTTGGAATTTGAAGATGACAATGATTCCATGACCCCTGACAGTATTACTTGTGAAAAGTCCTTCAGTGAAAAAACTGAAGATTCTGCTGTAGGACTTGCATTGAGTGAAGTTATGACTCCTGATAGTCTTGCTGGTGAAACTCAATGGACTTCTACCCATATGTGTGACTCAGGCTTTGGTACAATTATTAGTACTGTATCTTCATCCAGTGGTTCATCCACTGATTGTTCTGATAAGAGACCATCTGAAGAAGAGTCTGTTGTAATTGAAGAGGATGCATCTCTAGGAACTTTGCCTATGGTTTTCGATAAATCTCTTACTAAAGAAGATGATATTGTAGAGTCATCAGAAACTACTCATTCAACAGAGGACAGTGAATCGTCTGTAAGTGTAAGTTCACATTCCGTAATTGCTGGACCTCAAATCTCCGCCTCTGCTGAGGAATTGAAAAGTTGCCAAGCTGATCACACAATCATCACTGATATTAAAAATGATATAAAATTGCTAACAATGGAGGATGCAAAGTTTATTGGTCCTGTATTGAATATATCTCCTCAATCCCTGAAGGAAATGGCACAAAATGCAGTCAAGACTTCAGCTGTTCAGACTCTAGCCTTCAATAATGAAGATACAAATGGAAAACTAGATGCTAACATTGCAGTAGAAACAGTGCACATCAGTACATCTAGTGCAAATTGTTCCCAAAATTCTGCTGCCAAAACTACTGAAGATTTAAACTTTGAAAACAGGAAATTACAAAATTCTCATTTAGAGGCAAATGAGCCTTTGCAAACCCTAGCATTTAGTGATCCAGATGTAATTGAGAGGCACAACTTCCCTGGAGTGGGTCATATTGTAGTGAGCTCAATAATTGCTCCTCTCACTCCCAGTGATGACACACTAACACCTGGAACCCTAGCCTTTAATGAAAGCCCTGTAAGTCAAAATATCCTAAACCATTTATTTTAATGGGAAGTTAACTGATTTGTTATCTCTCAGTGTTATGTTGCAATTCTGCAGGAGTCCCCCCGAGATATTGTTTCACCAATATTTCAAGAAAATGATGAAACTGAAGCTGAAAGTCATCTGATGTCAACGTCTTTTATGTCGGCTGATGAGGTTTACGAGGATCATGACCATTTTACGCCTGATTGGGAGTCAGGTTCTGATGGATGTGAATCAGAAACTGCATCATCATCAAGTGGGGAATTCATCTGGAAGGTATGTACCTTTCATAAATTTTTCACCTGTCATGTTAAACAAAAATACTATCAAGTGCTTCCTTAACACACTGCTTCTAATTTTTCAACCTTACAAGCACTGTTCATGGCTATACATTTACTTATCTGGCGCATCTCTTTCTGTTATTAATTAAACAAATTGTAATCTCTCTTGTTTGTTGGTAGCCTTTCCTACTAATCAAATATTTAATGGTGAGGAACTTATTAAAGCAGTCTGTTGAGGATATTTCTTGGTCCCTCTGTGATAGTTAATGGTTTCAAGTCTACATATTTTACTACTTATCCTTCTACATTTATATTTGAACCTTTTCCTGATTCCTTTCTTCACCTGGCTTTACTAATTCTCTGGTGTTGGTGTAGGATGGTGATAGAGAATCCTCTGTTAAGGCAGTAAATGCTGTGCCTGACTCTGCTTTAACTAATGTGTCTGATCAACAGGTCAGTTCAGTATACATTCCTTAAGATACAACAACAATTTATACATTTTTATTTTTAAAAAATACTGCATAATTTTGGAGGGTTTTGTTTTACCGTTATGTTTGTTTTTCTCATTTCTTTTCATCATATTCGCTATAAGCTCAAACCAAGCAAACTCTTTTTGATTGCGTAGCATGAGAAATACAGTAATTCAATGTAAGGAAAATGTTAAATGTATTTATATTTACAGACATACAACCAAAGTACATCTGAGTTTCCAATGTCATCAATAATGGAAGAGGAAGAAGATGAAGAAGGTAGTGGCTCCAGCAGTTGCACATCTGATTCTGAGGATGATACTGAGTTTGTACCATCTGCATGGGACAGTCAAGCCACACCCAGCCGGTCAGCTCTGCGTAGTCCAGATAAGAAAGTGGTAGGTGTTCAGCCCTTTATTTAGATAATTATGTTAATTTAAGGTTGTAAAATGGTTTTGCTGTTTGTTTGTGCTGCAATTAGGAAGTCAGCAATACAGTTGTAAGTAGCAACATATCAGGCATGAGCTTGTTACTGCTATGACTTCTGTATCTTTCGCAAATCTCACAGCAGAACCTAATACCACTCTATTTTGGTATTTTAATCTAAAAAGTAGAGATTAATGTTCTGATTACTTCTTAATTGTAGGAGCAAAAGAAAAATGTAAGCTTTAAGAGGCAGCGTTATCACTGTGTGTATGAGTATCCCCGAGAGCTGAGTGATTCTGATGGATCAGAATTTGCTGATTCCCCTAGTCGTCGACGTACATGGGATTTGGAAAATGGTACTTATAACATGCATGGTAAGATTTGATGGACCAACTTTTCTTCTTTCTCTCTACAATTTTTTTATTTATCGATCTATCTATTCTTATATTTTAACTGTTGCACAGAATGGGACTTAGCGGTTAATGAAGAGGCACCTTGCCAGGATGACACGAAAGAAGAGCAGACATCTTCATCACCTTCTGCATCTCAGAGACTCTATGAGTTTTATAAATTAAGTAGCACTGACTACGGATTTGGTTCATGTAAGTTTTAATTGTAGAAATACAGTATGTCATGTTTTTAAAATATTATCCGCTTCTCTAACTTATCCAACATTTTCAGCTATGCTGTCTGAGGATGGAGAATTCTTCATTAGTAGTTCAGCTCAACCATTCCATACCTTGGGGGAAGCTGGCCCATCTGGAGGCAGTGAATTTTTCCCAGGACGCGATCTAACTGTCAGTAGCGTGGATGATGGAGATGTTATTGATGGCCCACTGGATCATAATTCTGTAGAAAGTGGTCTGGCAAATGACTTAGAGAATCAGAATTGGCGGCATACCGAAGACTTCTCTGACAGCGACAGTAGTGACACCAATATGATGACGGCATCAGAGGGATCTTTCAATCAGCACCAGAGTGGAGACTCCAATTCTTCCTCAACTCCCATGGTTACAGCCAATGGAAGCAGCAAAGGTAGTGAAGACTCCAGTATATACCACTCTCTTCCCTCTAACCAAGAACTCCAAGTTGACAGTGGAAGTGATTCTCCCCTATCAGAACTATCTCCCACTTCACCACTCTCCCCATCATCTCCATCTCATGGTCTTGGTGAACTGCGGCATACTAGAAATCGTCTGAAACTAGATTTACCAGCCGCCAATACTACTTTTGTTCTTGTAGCACCATGTAAGAAGAGATCAGTTGAGCAAGTCAAAGGTGAAGCCTCTTTATTGGACGGGGAAGATGGTTTCAAAGTAAGCAAGTCTTGTGTGAATGAAACGTTATCAGTCAGTAGTAATGTTTAATAATTAGTAAATATGATGAGTATGTATATCGGCTGGTCTAATCTTTGTTTCTCTTTTATATTTATGTACTTTGAAAATGTGAAAAAAGGGCTTAGAATATCTGCAAAGTAATGTGATTTTACAGTTTGAGCATTCATCTCATTTGGAATTGTGAGTGTATCTTTCTCTTGGAGCAAGTTTTCCAACTTTGAATTTTGCACTAATATTAAGAGGTAAAAAAACCTGTAAGATGACTCATTCTTGTAGCTTGTAAGTCACATGTTGAAGAGCTACCCAAAGTCCACCACATTGCGGGGATTTTGTGTTTGTTTATTGTTTTGGTTTTCCGTCCTTTTCCAAGTCTGTTTTGTGGCTTTTTAGATGATTTATCCATTGCTGTGATTTCTTTTCCTTCTATGAAATGGTCATTTAATGACAAAGCAACTTTGAAGTTGATCTGTTAGTAATTCTAATTTTTATTTAGTACTCCTCAACAACTTGGTATGTAGTAAGTGTGGACCCCTTTGTAATGCCCCTGCCTTATGCTGAATTTTAAATTTGTGTATGCATACACAACAAACAATTTGTGCACCAGGGATGGAGAAGATTGTCAATAAGACTGATACATGTCATGGAAGAATACAGTGAGGAGGTTCGCGGTTCATATTTTTGTGATATTATAATTATGTTGGTAAAGTCATGACAGTTTCTAATTTGTGCACGGCAACTTCGTTCATTTGTAAACCACGCTGGTCTTATATTTCTTTTAAAATTGTTTGTCAGTGAAACTGATTTAATTCCTGCCAGTTACCTTTTAAAATATTGCACAAAAGTAATAACAATGTGTGCAATTTTTTCCATCTGAAAGTAAGAGCCGTGTCAAAGGTATTTGGTAAACATTGTGTATTACATAGCACAAAATTTGTACGTTTACTTTGAGTAGTTTTACAAAATATTATTATACTTATTAACTCTATGTTCATTACTGTTATAATTGTATTACTATTGTTAGATGATTATGATTACCACTTTTCCATTTTGGGGGGAAAATTTTGTCTCAGTGTTAAAAAAATGTTTTGGGATGCTTTCGTTGATTTCTATGTGTCTTGGTCTAGAGTAAAATTTTTCACAGAGAACTACAACCGTCCAACAATTTGTTCCTGCCAAAACTCTTTTGTTTTGTTGTTATGTTATGAAAAGGAAACTAATTTGACTTATTGTGTCAGATTATTTTAATAAGTTACAATGTTTTTATTGATTCTGTTAAAGCTTTTTAAATCCGATTTAAATATTGTTTTTTCCGTTCTTCAGAATATCATTTTTTTAAATGTCTTGTTTTAACCATAGATTGCTCCTTTGTATGTGTTAATTATCCTGGGTAATTTGTAATTTGCCGCCTGTTCGGGCTGGCAAGACTATGCAAGCAAATACAGGTTCTAAGGTAACCATCCACCTTTCGCAGAGCTTTCTGAATATACAGTATTTGGAATAGGAGCCAATTTAAACTATGGTGAGGATAGTTCTGTGTCATCCATGTACATCAATAGGTCGACCAGATTGGAACATTGGGTTCTGAAGTGTACTTTCTTGCCAAAGGGTCCATTTGGACTCCTGTTGTGTTGGTCTGTCAATAAGTTGATATGTTCTTTTACAACGACTTGGTATGTTATTGATCTTAATCCCCCCCCTTTTATCGCGTTAAATTGCAACATTAGTAGCTTCAAAATATCAATATATATTGTATTATTGAAAATTTTGAAATTCTAAAATTTTAAAATTGTAATTTGGCATCATGGGCCTTAGTTCTCTACCTTTCTTTAAAATTCTTTCTCTTGAACTGATGGAATTTTAGTCTTGCTCATTTTTTATGTATTACATATTTATTTTGATAATATTCGTGTTTTGTGTATTGTAGTAACTGATCGTCCAATAATGTGTGCATATTGGTGATTTATAACAAGGTATACCATTTTGAAGTTTTGTAATAATTCAATCGTCTTTGTTGCAAAGATTTTGTGGCCATGAGGGGCATGAGGTCCAATGAATTGTGAGCCCTTATGGCAGCTTACCCCTCAAGACTTTTTGCCATTCTTCATATGTGAGTTAAAACCATTCCAGGCCTTTGGCATCTGTTTGTTAGAGTGCCCCCTGATGTAAGTTTAACTAAAGTAGTCTTTCTTGTGTATTTATTGTTTGGTTTTATTTAAATCTTCAAATCTCCTCTTTAATGTTAAATCTTGTAGCTGTGTTAGGTAGCAAAGAGCACCTTGGCATTGATAAATCTCAGTTGTTATTTAACAAAATGTAAAGTTATTACGGTTGGTTTGTTGAACAGTTACCCCTGGGGTCAGGAATCCATAGGGTTCAGCACAGTGATTATTTTGCCAATTTGTGGAACATGGGAGAAAGCAACACCATGTTTTTGAAGCAATTGACACTCGGCAGTTATGGCTTTGTACCTGGTGTGTTCCTTGCAGAGGTAGCCTAATTGTGTATCAAAGAAGTTAATTAGTTGTAGATACTGTAGGGATTCCTACATTGTACATGATTTTTAAAAATGTGATTAAGACTTATATGTAAATTGAAACTTGCTCTGAAATGGTTGTATTTGTGTCCCCAGATCTTGTGAGATGTGTCTTCAACAAGTCTGTGTCGTTAAATTGTACTAAAGAAGTTACACATGTTAATGTTTGTCACAGCATTTGTGTGCTGTTAGTGCTGTAATTGTGCCCGGGCAGTTGTGCTGGGATTTCCAAGGATGGTAAAACTATACCGAACAGAAATTTATAAACTTCTTAATAAAAATATTTTACGTCTCAAGGAAAGAATATTTTTAAGAACCAAGTCCCTTAACTATCTTCATTTAGCTCTTCATTTGTGAAACCAAAAAAATGGCAAACATTCAATTAAAAAAAAATAATAAAAAAAAAAAGAAGGAAGAAAAAGAAAGAAAGAAAGAAAGAAAGAAAGAAAGAAAGAAAGAAAGAAAGAAAGAAAGAAAGAAAGAAAGAAAGAAAGAAAGAAAAAAAGAAAGGAAATTAAAAAGTTGGTCGGTATTTGAACCTGCATAACGTCTCCCAGAACTCCTGGTCCCAGAGGCTTTTGCAAAGTTATGTGTTGCTGTCACAGTAATCAAATGGTGTAGTGGGTAGAGCAATGGGCTGTTGCTCCGAAGTACCCGGGTTGAAACTCTGACTTCGTAAGTATTTTTCCTTTGATTTCGCTATGGGGTTAGCGAACAACAAGAAACAACCAAGGCCACAATCCACAATCAGCTTATGTTGTTGTTGTTGTTGTTGTTGTTGTTTTATTTTTTGTTTTCGTCTGATGCCTGGTAAGCTACACAATTTTCCTTGAATATTGTGTTTATTTCGTCCCTCTCCGGTGGTTTTCCTTTCAAAATATGATGCAGCTCATTGATTTTTGTTGTGACTTGAGAGGACTCCTCACATTTTATGTCAAATGCCAGCCGGGGACGGATGACGAGGTTATGTCCATCTTTCTAATTTGTATTTCAAGTCCAAATTCCAGACGCAAATCAGTGGCGGGTCAAGTCGATACAAAAAAAAAACCTCAAAACTATAACACCTCTACAAGAAATGAAAATACGTAGTTAGGATGTGTCCCATAGAAAGGGCTGTAAACATAAGCAGCTGCTGAAACACTGAAACTGGGCTTGTTCTGTCCCCTTGTCTGATATATTTTATTAACTCTGCGGTTTTATGTTTTCCAGAGATGCTTGAGTTTAAGTAGAACCTAGTCTTTTTTTTTTTTTTTTAAACAACTTGAATTTCTTGGATTATCTTTGCTGTGGTAGTGTAAGAAGAAAACTGAATATAACTGTTATTCAGTACAGAAAACGCCAGGACTGATTGCAACTTCCTCAACCTATTGAGTCATGCCCATAGAGATGTAGTTTTGAACATAAATGATTCAGTATAAAGATAGCAATGATTCAAAGTAAATAACTCTTATGCTGCTTGCATCTCATCATTCTAAAGGCACGCATTACTTGTAGCCAAAGGCGGTAGAGAGACCTTATTCAAAGCCCCTTAACTCTTTATGCGATAATGTTCAAACCTCCTCGTAATTGTAAAAGTAAACCTGTGTAAGAAATTAAAGGAAAACAAACTTCCTTACCAATACAAAATAGAAAAACGTAAACTCAGAAAATGGTAAAATATTTCCCCATACAGTGACTTTTTTAAATAAAAGAAGTTCTTTCTGACTTTATTCTCGAAGAGCACTCAAAACATCTCTACAAAACTTACACATTTTTCAATCTTTGATCTCATGTGATATCAGTGAGGTTCAATGATTCCTAAAACCTTTCAAGGCAATCATTTACCTAATTTCTCGCAAAGTAAGACCGTAAGGGCACTTCTGTCCTGCGGTATTCTTTTCTAAGAGTGTAACGAAGGTTCCCTGTGAATTTGAAGGCAATCGGAGAGATTCGATGATTTTCGCCTCAAAAATGGCAAGACTATATATAGTCTTTGCATTTTAAGGATTTTGGGTGAAAAATTTTTTTCCTCAGAAAATTATAGGGTCGAGCTGTGTGACTGTTCGCACCCCTAGATCAAGCTCCGAGGGTAGGATCGGCCGTAAGGGCGCTTCTGACCTGCGGTATTCTTTTCTAAGAGTGTAACGAAGGTTCCTTGTGAATTTGAAGTCGATCGGAGAGATTCGATGATTTTCGCCTCAAAACTGGCAAGGCTATAGCCTTTGCATTTTAAGGATTTTGGGTGAAAAATTTTTTTCCCCAGAAAATTATAGGGTCGTGCTGAGTGACTGTTACGCACCCCTAGATCAAGCTCCGAGGGTAGGACCACCCGCAAACACTGTTTCTGAAGCAGAAATGCAGTTATTTCTGAAAACTTTTTAGGTGTTATTTTCCTTATTTCTCTCAAAGTAAGGCTGTAAGGGCGCTTCTGACCTGCGGTATTCTTTTCTAAGAGTGTAACGAAGGTCCCCTGTGAATTTCAAGTCGATCGGAGAGATTCGATGATTTTCGCCTCAAAACTGGCAAGGGTATAGCCTTTGCATTTTTAGGATTTTGGGTCAAAAATTTTTTTTCTCTGAAACTGCATGGGATCCTGCAAGCTGAATTTTTAGTACCCCTAGACCAACTTTAGACTAGGAAAACAATTTAAGAACTGGTTTTAAAATCTTTGGTCATAATGTTGTGTTATTTTAAGCAAAGTAGTCTTTTGCAGCCTTATTTCTGAGGAAGAAACAAAAAATATCTTGCCATGTTATACTTTTTCAGTATTTTATTTAATCCAAAATTAGTGACAATCATTTGAAAACTGTTTGTTGTTTTGAATCTTGTAATTATTAGAGTTTTCCTTCTTCCTCTGCAGGGCTGCGGTGCGGGGGTCTTCTCACTGGGCATCTTGGGATCCACTGGCTGTCGCTCTTCAACACAAGGACCTGCAGCAAAATCACAAGTTTTTAAATTAAGGTGAGCAATCACTGAGTTGGTGGTGCAGTTATTACTGCTGATCCAACTTTTTTTTTGCCTTGTGTAAAGTAACTTTGAGCAGCATTTTCTCTGCTATTTGTCTGCCACCTTTGTTGGCACTTAAAACTTGTGAATAAATTAAATCTCTTGTAGCGTTCCCGAGGGCTGGGTGTGGGTGAAATAAATCCTGCAGTGTGGGTGTTTTTTCCGCACTGTAGGTGGCTTGGCGGAGCCGTGCCGCCCCGTGGTTGTCCGGTTACAACTCCCCCCGTTGCTGTGGGTTAAAGCACGAACTCTTGCCTGTAGAGGATAACTAAAGGCACAGAAGGCTCTCGCGCAGAGGATAAACAGGCACGCCCGGCAGAGGTCTGCAAACTCGCTTTCCTGGGCCGATGGGCACAGGCCGAGGGTCAGGTGAGGTTCTTCGGGAGCGAAGAACCTTCTCCCCTCACCTGCGCCTCGGCGTGTGTCTGTCGGCCTAGGGAGGTGATTTTGCAGAGCTTTGTCCCCCTTCCCCCATCTAGTTGGACTTCAGTGGTCATCACTGTAGCACCAACTCACTCTTTCTTTTCATCTCTATGTTCTAGGTGCCTTCAACGTGCAGGATGTGAGCGGTGTCACCCTGGACATCAAAGGAGGAGCGAAGGAGAAGTTACGCAACAAGAAAAGTACTAGGTGCATTTGTTTATTGATGTATTTCATTCATGTAATGTAAATGACTCTTCAACGTTGTGGCTGCTTCGCTTGGATTGGTGGAATCGACAAGGTGCGAATGAAAACTGAGTGAATATTTTTCAAGTGTTGAGACAAATAATTTTGTAACTAATTAATTGATTCTTACACAGATTTCCCAAGAAGCATTCTGGATCCTCTTGTGGAGCACTGGATGCTTCAACGCCAGCTTGGCCCAACTTCCGGGACTGTTGGTGAAACCTTGAATATACTAAATCAGCATGAAGAAGAGAAGTCAGCCAACTGACCTAATTGGAAGAAGAAAAACAAAGTAAGTTTCGAATCTATTAATCAAGGAGTAGGAATAGAAAAAGCCAAGAAATGATTCTCACCTGCTCGTTTTGTCTTGTGTTTCTCCTCCAGGTAGTTGTCGCAGCTCATCAAGACTTGGTCCATCTTGGTGACGGAATGCCCTTGGTGGAACATCCAGCCAGCCTGGGAGGGAGGGGGGAGGCCAGGTGTGCCAAACCTGTAGAATGGAGGATATAGCACAATAAAAATTTAAGAATCAACAATTGTGAGTGCGAGTAAGTATGTCCCCCACCCGCAACCCCACCGCCGGTTTCGGGGGCCCCCCTCGAAAATTTGACTTATTGAGTGATCCTCTGTGGGTCATGCCGCGCAAACAAAATCACCGGCCGGGTCAAAACGCCATCTGGCGGACGACCGGCCGAAAAATAGCTATACTCACCTCTCACCTGCTCGCAGATACTCCAACCTTCAACATTCACGCAGCCACCCACTTGCCTCGCCACATGGCGATACCCCATACGGACGGAGGCTCGCTCCCCCTCCCCTTCCCTGACCTCTCGGCGACTGCGACAGGACTCGACGTGCCGTGCTCAACACTGCAACAGACAATACCCAATTATCAGACAATGTGCTTGCTTTCAAACAACCTCAGCAATTCTTTGCAATCTGGAAAACTCCACACCACAAAACTTGACCAATGGGGAAAACACTTCCCCACAAAGAAAATATTATCACCACACTTTATGCTTTTATTTCCCATCCCCCCAAAAAAATCAACAACAACTCGACAGTCACACCCGTGA
Organism: Frankliniella fusca; assembly: GCA_029379305.1. Taxonomy (NCBI): domain Eukaryota; kingdom Metazoa; phylum Arthropoda; class Insecta; order Thysanoptera; family Thripidae; genus Frankliniella; species Frankliniella fusca. The sequence goes on along the minus strand of JAHWGI010000310.1, from coordinate 463,556 downwards.
CAAGACATTGGAAATTATCTTATATTAAGCAAGCCAAAATGACTCAAATATTCACTTTGCAATATCATCCACTTCAGTTCACACCAAAAAACAATGCTTGGTGCCAACAAACAAAACCGAGCATTGCGCACAAATAAACAGCAGCCTCCACAAAGCAGACCCTGCACCCCTCAACTTGTTAGGCATTTGCCAAGTTCACGCAACTGCTTCCACTACTGGTTGCTTCTTGTCGACGTCGACAAGCTCCAACTAACATGGACCCCGTACAGTCTACTACAAGCTTGATGCATACATTATGCTCTCAACTTGACAAACCATACAAATCCTACCACTGTTTTACTTTCAAAACTCCATTTACCCCCTTCACGCACAACTCAAGTTTGCTAGTTCTTAAACTCAAACAAACCTATTCTTTCTTTACAACATTGATCAAAAACCCATCTTCTCTTGACAACAAAAATGCCACTCTTTCCATCAGCACTCATTTTAAATGGACCTTTCTCCTACCTCAATCTACGACACACCACTAATTAGGCTTTTCTTTACAACCACGACATTCAACATTAACTTAAAAACAACAACAATGTTGAAGCCCTATCTTAACGAGCATTTTCTCCAAATTCTAATTCGATTTAAAATCATTAATCCAATGTAATGTAATATATTGAGCTAACTTTAACAACTAACTCAATCTCTAGTCATGAGTTTTGCCTTCCATGAAATCCTAATTTCATACTGACGAGTAAATATGGCAACGAGATAAATGTTCATCCCACAACCTGCATTAAATGTTTGACACCGACGATGTTCAAATAACACACAAACACAAAGAACTGCTTTTGAATTACAAAATAGATGTTGAGCTTTCAGCAGATTTGCTAATAGAAGCCAGCAAAAACAAACCTAACCTCCCCTCTCTCACATCTCAAACCTACATCACCCCACTTTCGCAATCTAGTAAATATCCGGAGTTTTACGCTACAACGCCGACACTTTGCCCTGCTTTGCCCACAGTCTAAAAAGGTCTTTCAATTGAAAAATACAAAAAGACTGAATAAATGTCACATTTTCACCTACCGCACAGGACACGATGCAACGCCAGCAGCAGCAGCAGCAGCAACAGCAGTAGCAACACCAACACGTCACGTCCGTCCGAGCCGTGCTGGGCCGAGCGCGTGCTTTGCTTTGAAGAACACATAGGTCTGTAAAGTTAGCGATGCACATACGTGCGTACGTAAGTACGTACGTCACGCACGGGGTCCGGCGCGCAGTTGTACAGATAAATGCTCTTTCTGACTCGATATTGCACACAAATAGGTCAAGCCACGCATTTCTGGATACAGAAACATTCAAAGATTATTTTGATGGACAATATTAGCTGTTTTGAAACGATATGTCTATGCTTTTAGCCATAGGTTATGGATGCTCGCCGCCCGCTGTGACAAGCATGGCTTTCCTCGTGTCTTACTCCTAAACTATTGAAGATAGATGGGGGGTCAAAGCGAGGCGATTGTAGGTTAAAGTCTGAGCTTTCCAACGGTATCAATACTTTTTTGACCCGACCCACCCAGCTCCGTGAAGAGACCTGAGAACGGGAGCGGCGGAACTCCTTGTCAGGCCGGCCGAGAAGAGCCGGCCAAAATCTCAGGTCTACCTCTTCAATAATCTTCATACACCTCCTCGATAATCATTTGATAGTCATCACAATAATCTTTGGATAATCATAATAATACAAACGAAATAATCAGTCACAAGTAATCAGTACGTCTTAATCACGGATAACCAGTCGATAATCACGATAATCATAAATGACAATGAGCAATAATTATTGATAATCAGCAATAATCACTGATAGTCATACATAATCATTGATAATCGCAGTGACAATCTTGTGATGACAAAAAAATCAATAAAATAATCAGTCCAAATCCTCAATGTTAAAAATGTTTGAAATTTAATGACACACTGAAATTTATTACACTGTAATGAAATTTCATGATCATTTTATTACTCTGCTCTGAAATTTCATATCATCTCTAAATTCAGAAGTTTTTTGGAAATTTTCATGACATAACGTAGTATTGATTTCTGGCACTAGATGGAGCTAGGGGAAACGAATGGAATTTCTTGCGCGCGGCTGACCAGAAACGGCATCGAGATGACCTGCACTGCCTGTTTCCATCCACACTCCTCCCAGGCCGGACAGCAAGAAGCCGGTGGGAAGCTCCAGCACAAGTACAGGGGCTTCCCCCTCGGTAGTGCTGGAAGTGTTAAGACTGTGGACACGGAATTTCCAGCTTCAAGGGGCCTGACACGGCCTGACACCACAGGACATGAGCCTACGACCGACCGGCCCCGCTAAAATATGCCGTCTGAGCGCAACCCCACGCGGCGAGTTCATCACTCTGCGAGATGCGCCCACACCACCAGCAGAGCCGACCAGTCCAGGACCTCGAAGGAAACGGCACCCTCCATCCAGCGCCAGACAAGCTTGCGCGCGCCTGACTTCAGCCTCAGCCAGCTCATCAGTCTGCTCACGCTGACGCTGCAGCTGATGGAGCAGCTCCTGCCTACTTCTCCACCTCCCCCGCCGGCCAGTGTTTCCAGAAAGCTAGGCAAAATTCGGCAAAATACACCCGTGTGCCCACGGACACGGACCACGCCCGAGCCGAGCCGATCGCTGCGGTGGAACGACAGCGCCGTGACGGCAGGCAACCCACCCACCTCCGGAGCCGTTTTGGAAGCTCTGCACTTCAGGAGCGTGCCTGCATGCATCGGTTCGGACGTATTCTGAGGGTTCTGCCTCCCTTTCCCGGTTTTGGGGCGAATCATTCCTTCGATATTGGTTTATCGCGCACATAATATCAGGCTTTAGAATCTTAAGCATGGAATTTGAAAATAACATTTACTTCAGAATGTATGTGTTTTGGATTGAGTTAACTGTTGAATTTATCAAAACATCTACAATGGCATTTAAAAAAGAACAAGTAGGGGTAAAGGACATAGCCGACTCAAGTGATGTTTCCTCCTCGCTCCTGCTAAACTCCGGCGAGTTGTATCGAGAAGCTCCAACTAGAATCTGAGCTGAGCTATGAAGTGACATTTTCTTTTTCGAATTTCCCGCTAAAAACATGTTGAGTGTCGTATGTCATCTGTTAACCGGTGGTCGTCATCAGCCGTCGTCTGCCTGTTTTGACTTTATAGTTCACTTTCTTTTACCAAATGCTGACTTACTGACTTGGTTATTTTGCTTGAATCATTTACGGAATGACTTTGGAAGCGTTGAAAGAGTCTTTGGCGTCATGTGCTTCCTTATGTACCGTCTTGTTGTTTATGACGGGAATGTACGTATGGTCTAGTGGTAGTGTCAGAACAAAGAGTGAAGGAAAAAGGGAAAAAAGGAAAATAAACATAAATTATTTATAAATGAAAGTTGACTTTTTGTTCTGAAATTGCTATGAGAAAAAATTAATGCAGCCTTGCATTTGTATCAAAATGTTGCTTGGCATTTACATATGTTCGACTGGGTTAGTTTCCATTTCTGATTTCATTCATTGATCAATTCATTCTTTGCCATTTTAGGTTTACTGCTAGTAAAATATTGAAGAGGAAAACAGTTGGTGAAGACTCTTATGCACCTTTCATAACAGGATTCTTATCGTAAGTGTTTGTTCCTAGGAAAACAGTGGACTTACTTGAGGGTTCTGCTCCCCAACATCTAACTAATTACAACTTACTAATCGAAAGGTCTTCTGTTTTAGTTGCTCACTTTGGCTACGATATGGTACTTTGATAGAAGATCCAACTATCACTCTAGTCAATACTGTTGGGGTTTTCCTCCATTTCTCATATTTATCTGTTTATATTTTCCATTCAAAATCTCAGGTAATTTCAAATTTTGAATGTTAAAATTTTTACAGGTAATAAAAATATTTGAATATTATTTTGATGTTGCCAATTTTGTTCTCTAGCTCGGTATTGTGAAACAACTCACTCCGTCAATACTTTGTTTACTAATTGTGTTATTTTACACCTTTTGCTTGGAGGAAAACATTGATGTGGTAAAATTTTACGTCGGTCTTATAGCAAGTGCCATTACTATTGCATTTTTTGCCGCACCAATGACAAAACTGGTTGGTATCTACTGGTAAATTAGAGAAATTTTGTTTACAACCCATCAAAATATCCTCGAAGTGTTTTCTTTTTCCCTATTTTCAGATGCATGTCATTCGATGCAGAAGTGTGGAGTGTCTGCCATTTCCAATGATAGCAGCCTCATTCATAGTTTCTGCTCAGTGGCTCCTTTATGGATTCATACTGAATGATCCTTTTATAACGGTGAATTCTGACATCATGATACTATTTCTGCAATTTTACAAACTGCATTGGCTTTATCCCTTCCACTGAATTAAACTGTTAAATTTTTTAAAGTTTCTTAATTTTATCATTTATTTTTTCAGGTGCCAAACAGTTTGGGATGTTTTCTTTCTTTTGTTCAACTTACATTATTCTTTATCTATCCCTCAACACCCGATGGCATAAGAAGAGAATTTTCCCTAGCCCCTGCTCCATAGGTTTTTCTTAAATTCAATACTCTCTGTAAACAAATGAATAATTTATATACAAATTGTGAAACACACATTTACCTGCATGTGTTCTCCAATCCTCTTTGTGATTTTATGGTTCTGACCCTGACTCTAGTCACAAACAGCTCTTTATCACTGTTTGACTTCTCACATGGTATTTGGGCAGTATTAAATAGGTCTGCTAGGTGCAAGTTTGTCTCAACATGATCATATCTAACAATGCAAACCCAGTATAAAATTAGTTAAAGTCAAAATCCCTTGTTTTATTCTAATGTTTATTTATATCTTACATTACAATAAGTGATACATTTAACTTAATAAACTATTCTTTTGCTCAGAAATTGTTAGGTCCTTTTCATACCCAATTCCTTTTCCAATTCTTTGAGTCTCAGCTCCTCTTCTGGCGAGAGACCAAGCCCTGTAGCCAATCCATCTTTTTTCTTTTGTCGTAAAACAACAAGCTCCAAATCAGGAACCTTAGAATATATGTCGTCAAACAGACCCACATCCCAATCATTTTCCTCTCTCAAGAAACAGAAATATAAAAGGAAAGTTGCCACACTAACTTGAGCAATTAAATGTTCATACTCCGGTTTGTTAGTCCGATATTTATGTTGGTGAGGGTCGTCTGGCTCAGAAGCCTTGCTTGAAGAAAATTGCACTGGCTGATCCAAATCATCATCTTTTCCTGTCTGCTCGCTCGAAGTTGTTTTAGAATATTTCAATACTTGCTTCCTGTTCAGTTGAAAAGAATTGTAATAATAAGGTAGCTCACAGAACCCATGTCGGTGCCCAATGTTCTCACCCGTTTGCTGCGAAATTGGCTGAGCGTAGACTTTGGAAGAAAAGGCGTTGACTTGACTGTAGAAAATTTCGTGTTGCCATGTCGAATATTATACTTCACAAGAATTAAAATACAAAATTTCCTTCACAGTTCGCGGATTATGCAATGCTCTAAGGGCTTTGAGTGAGTTGTGATGCAGACGACGCAATTATTTGCACGAAGCAGGCTGACAAACTGCAGAAAATGTAGAATCTGTATTGATGTATACATTTGCGTGTCGATAAAAATATAATATCAATTTTGTAACAAAAATATTTTTAAAGTAATACTCTGTTCTTTTGAGCCCAGGTAATTTTGTTTCAATGCTGTTCAAGATGAAACTAATCACATCGTCACATGTTGGCAGCTTTTACTGCCTGTGTCTATTGTCTACTGTTTGTGTTGTGGCTTCATTCTGTCATATTTACTATTTACTGAAATTAAGAAAAGAAATGAAAAATGAATGTTGAGGAATGGTCACCCTATTTCGTCTGAAAAGTTAAATGTAGTGTAATTTTTAAAATGTTAGTCTAAATTCGCCTTCTTGATTGTCCATACGGTCAAGTACTATTCTGCATTATGTTGTAGGTTACATGACTTCATATTTTCTGCCAGCTGAACCTCACATTTTATGACTGTGGAAATGAAAAAGTTGCGGGGACAGTTTAGGAGTACGATATGGGATCCCACGTTAATCATCTCTCAAATATTTGCTGTGCAATCCATTTTCTACAGTTGCTTAGGATTATGGCTTTCTATGGTTAATGTATTGACAGGATCAAATTCATCGTTAGATCTCCTATTCAAATATGAGGTTTGTATGCTTTAAGTACACCATTTACCTCTTTTCTTGAACTTTGTAGAATTGCATGTCGAACAGTGTCACTTGCGGTACGGTGTATTGTTTAGTGGACTGAAGACCGCTTACCAAATTTTGTTCTCATGTGTATCATTTTGTCTTTAATTTATTTGCAGGAAATTCATATACATGATTTTGGGGGAAGAGCTGTTGTAGCAGCTTTTATATTAAACAGCCTCACTGGGTATGCCTCAAAAAGTTTTGCTATCCCCAACAGTTTAACACATCTGAGCAATACATATGTTTATTTACCAAATTGTTTTGATTTCAGGGCTATTGCATTATGGTTTATTGTTGGACGTACAAAGCAATGTCTTGACTTTGCTGCCACAACACATCTCCTACATCTAATCATCTGTTGGGTCTACAATAGTCTTTTCCCATCAACCATTTCCTGGTGGCTTTTAAATGCAGCTTGTGTTACTATAATGTGTGTATATGGAGAATATCTTTGTTTAAAGACTGAACTACAGGCTATTCCATTAAGTGTAGGTCCCAAAGCAGACCTGTAGCAGATTTAACAATTTTATTGTAATGTTTACAACAGGTAAAATAAGTTAAGTTTTATTTATTTTTACAAAAAAAATTGATATTTATAATATTTGAATGATGTTAATGCAGGAGTTAATGCTACATGCCCAAAATGATGAGTTCTCATGCTACTACAAATAATGATAGTATTGTTTTTCAATTTTCAAAGTAGAACATCATATGCATTGTAATGACTCAAAAGTATCAAATGGCTCATAATGCTGCTCTCTTTCACACTAAAAAAAACAAGTAGTATTGAAATTCAAAGTGAGAGGGAGGGAAAGAGGTTGCGAAAGGAGAGTCCAGCAGGCTCTTGGCATTTAGAGAAAAAGTTAAGAAATTAGGACTGGAACCAGTGAGAAAATCTGAGTAAATATGCTAGCAAATCTGATATGAAAGAGTTGTGCAAGTGATTCGCGATGACAACTGAGCATAGCAATATGGTTTACATTTCGAGAAAAGCGTAAATAGAGACTGGTTCCGGTGGTTTCGGTCTTGATTTCCTCACTAGCACTCTAAATGCCTAGAGCCGAAACGGTATATTAAAAAATTGATAAAAAGGAAGATTTAGGGTGGGCCTCCAGTGGAACACAGCATCCATCACCCATCATTAGGAGGGAAATTGAAAATGATGGGCTCTGATGGGTCCCTCTCCAAAAATATATTGCATAGCTGAACAGCTTAGATTGTGTTAGCAAACCCAGGCTAAGACAAATTATTCAAAATCTGGAATGATGGGTGATGGATGCCGTGGTCCATTGGAGGTCCACCGTTAGACTGTACAGAGAAAAGCACCCAGAAGTCTTGATATTTTTTTACCTGCTCTGTAGAATTTAAAGTAAACCATTAATGCTTTTCTCATTCGGCTTGGTATGCAGTTCTCAGGGTCAAGGATTGCTGAAATTATTCAAAATCTTCCCCAACTTTTTCCAGTGAAGAATTTGTTGAGAGTTTCATTTGGAATTGCTGATTGTTAACAAGTTATACTTATTCAATATTTTTGATTAAATATTCTTTTATTAATACTGTTATACTGCTTTTATTCATTCACTTCTGCTGCTACTTGTTACTTACATCATCTCAACTGCATCAATCAAAAGTATGATATTTGTTCCCAAATTGTAACTGTAGTCTCATGTAAACAGATTTGATTAAAAATAGCATGCAATTACATTTACATTCACGCAGATCTCCCACCGAAGAGAAGAGTTTTATTTTTTAGACCTCAAATCTTAATTAACAGTAGAAGGGAAAAATGTCAAAACCTCACCAGGGAACCCCGCCAAGTGTAAATTCCAGATTTCGATAAGACTTTGGAAAATCGTACACCTCATTGTGTCTGATTCGACTGTATCAAAATTTGCTGCTCAATTTCACTTTTAATTTTACCCTATATACTGTACGTACGGGCCGGGGTAAAATAAAGAATTTGTCCATTTAAGTCAAAAATCCACTCTAGCGCCCTAGCGGTACAAGATACGTCAAAACGGACGAAATTTTCGCCCATAGGGTCGCAACCCGCCGAGTTACCCCTAGTGACGACTTCCCATATGCATGTACCGGTAAGCACGATTTTATTGCTTTTATAACATGAAAACCCCCTACATATGAAATTGAGCAGGAAGTTTTGATGTGGCTGCGGTAGACACATAAAGGCCTTCAACTTCCCAAAGTTTCATCAAAATCGGGAATTTACACTAGGCGGGGTTCCCTTGTCAATGTAGGCGTGGTTTGATTCCGTGGCCCTCTGAGATCAGTCAAGTGTGTTCAAAACCGGTAAACAAAGCGACTTATGTTTTTATTTTAAAAATGCACTACAATAAAACCATGATGTTTCCACTAGCTACTATCGAGAGTTTGGGCAATTTGTCAAGTAGATACCTGGGCGACGTATACAATCATCCAAGAGACCACCTCACCTTCACTTTGCAAACTTTTTAAAAGACAATTAAACTCGTTTGCTTGTCCGCCCTCATAAAACAGTTTTCTTTCGAGGCAGACTTTTTATCCTTTTTATACATTTCGTCTTTATTCCTTTGTTTCGCGAGAGCGACTTTTCTTTGGTCCCTTTGTTCCCCTCGCGGAAGCCTCGCCCCTCGAGGCCACTGTCGAGAGTTTTCCCCGCAAAAATCAAGATACTACGCATTCTGAATTATTAGTGATATACAGCTGCGTTTCATCCCACCGGCTGAGCGCCGAAACCTCCTCCCAATCCGGGAGGAAAAAGAAAGGCGCCGACGAAAGGCTCCAATTAATTTCACCTTTTTTCAAGGGAAGGACCAATATGAGCCCCATTTTGAAGACCTCCGCTAGGTCCAAGGCGTGGGGGCGGGTTGCATTATCGCACGGCGCGACGTCGTCGCCGATGAGATAATGTAGTAATGCTTGCCTGTCTGCACCGCCTGCACGCGGCATCATCGTTTACATTAGTCAAGCCAGTCAAGCTTCCTCGCAGAAGGTGGGTTTAGTCGTGAGGCATGAAGATTCAAAATCTTCAACTGTTTATGTGATTTTGGAGCTCTGTGATTGGTCCAGAAGTGAGTCCCGCATGCCTCATACCTCACGAGACTAACTTCACCGTAACTGAAATCCTCCAGAGTTTTCTAGTTTTCATTACATGTTGATTTGTGCCATCTTCTTTAAGCCCGAATGAATTATGGTCTGCCGTTTGAAGAAGTCAGCGAAACGTGAGACATATGAGACAAGAAGGCATAAGATAATATCTATCTAATAATACTTGGAAGGAAAAGAAAAAGAAGAAAAAAAAATTAAAAATTAACTGGCTGGCTTTTACTGGATACTGGATCAATACGGGGCTTATATTTTAACTGGCTGGCTTTTACTGGATACTGGATCAATACAGGGCTTATATTTAAACTGGGATTCATACCAAACGTAAAAGTCAGTCTAATCGACTGCCTAAAAAACCATAGGCCTTGTGCCGGGTGAAGGAAATGGAATCAACTGCACTCGGCTCGGCTCGGCGCGCGTGGCTGTGGTGCCGAGGCCCGTGCGCGTGCCCGTGCCCGGTGCGCCCGCGCGCCCCTGTCAGCCGCACGCCGTCGAGCCGCCCTCGCGGGGCGGGGCGGGGCGGGGCGGGGCGGGGCGGGGCGGGGCGGCCCCGGCGGTACAGCGGCGCAGCGGAGAATCACAAACACACTGCTTCCCTTTGAAGTGCGCCAGCGAGCCGCTTTAAAATGTAATGTCATAACAATTCAGCAGCACAGGCAGGGTTGCACAAGGCACCACGACAAAGCGGTCAAAGATTTCAGATTTCACATCACAAGACGGCGAGACATGCCTGCATGACACGAGACTCACGTGGCCAGACTTGTATCTCTTACCACCCTCATATTCCACCACATCTCTCCAACTGAAGTAGAATTTCCACAAAGCGCCGCACGCATAAGAAAATCGCTAAGCTGAGATTAGATGTGAAAAATTAGCTCTGAGGCTGAAATCTTAAAACAACGTAAAAATAAAAAGCAGGGTAGCTAGAAAAGAAGCACCGTCACCGTAGCTTAAAAATTAGCTGCGCCTATACAGTTAAAAAAAAAGTACACCTTCTAACTGTTTTGCTCACACGCATAGTTTATTTTAGCGAGCGCGGCACTTCTATGGATGGGCATAGGGTTCTAAAAAAGCGGGAAAAATATTTTTTTGGAAAAAAACCATGGAAAAAAACGGTTTTTTCCCGAAAAAAACGGAAAAATATTATATTGCCCTCAAAAACGTGAGTTAGACGGTTAACGCGAAGCACGGAGGGCCCAGTGGCTCTAAAACAGGGAGATTCCTTTAAATATTTCCAAACTAATACCTATGACGTTATCTATTAATACGAGTGCCTAAAAGCTCAAATAGCATAAAAAAAAACAACAATTCATACAAAAAAGCGAAAAAAGCATATTTTTCGGAAAATTTGCAAAAATAAAAAACCGAAAAAAAAGGTTTTTTCCCATATTTTTCATGTTTTTTTTCCGGCTTTTGGAACCCTAGATGGGCAGTTACTACATTCTCTTTTCTGCGAAACAAAAATGGAGGGAGAAATGAAAGGAGCATGAAAGAAGGGAAGGGGCGAGAGTTTACTCCGACTTTACTTTGTTAGCCACGTCAATATTTGGTGAGAGCGGAGGGAAGAGACACTGACACTATAGTCCTTTGACACTACAACAGCACGGCAGCCGCAGTAGCTTAAGTCATTCCCTCTTCAAAAGTTCAGAAAGAAAAGAGAAAAAAAAAGTTTAAATAAAATAGAATAAAACAAACCTCAAAAGCAGACGATTAATGACGACGACAGAGCAAATACAGGTTCTTTCCTTTCCTTTTCATTATTATTTCTATAGAAAAGGCATGGTAAAGAAACAGGAACCACAGCCGACCAGTACAGTGAGCCCCTTGTCTCCGCGCGAATCTTCGAACAGGCGGCACGACGAGGGCCGAGAGGGTTGGTGTGGTGGATGAGACGTCTCATTGGAGCGGACAGCGGAGGGCGGTGGAGGGAGGAGCAGCAGCAGCAGCAGCAGCGGCACCCACAGCGCCCACCCACACAGCAGAACTGTCAACAAAGGCAAAGAACCGTCGCATAAGAGCAATAAATCAGTTCAAATCTATGCAAAGAACAAATTCGAGGTGAATTTTACATCGGAAAATCTTGTACATATACATCAGACAATTCGGTATTACTCGGCATTGCACACTACATTTGATCAATGTCTTGTGTTTGTCGAATTAACACTACGGGTATCACTACGTAATACGATACATGGATCAGAGGTATACATTACGGAAAAGGATTCCCACGCCCTTAAATACAAATTCAGACATTTGATTTGATGAACATACCCACTTCAATATAAATCGCAACCCTATCACATGCGAGCTCGTTTGAAAGGAAATTTTACGCCGGAGATGATGCCGACCTCAGAAGTTATATTTTAAGAGGTAGTCAAAAAGTTGCACCCCCAAGTGTGCGAATGAACATTCACACACATACAAGTGTGCGACATTCGTACACTTGGATTTCCAGTGCAGCCCCCCGCGCAGCCCCCGCGCAGCCCCCACGCAGCCCCCACGCAGCCCCCGCGCAGCCCCCGCGCAGCCCCCCGCGCAGCCCCCCGCCCCCGCGCAGCCCCCGCGCAGCCCCCGCGCAGCCCCCCGCGCAGCCCCCACGCAGCCCCCGCGCAGCCCCCCGCGCAGCCCCCCGCGCAGCCCCCCGCGCAGCCCCCCACGCAGCCCCCGCGCAGCCCCCCGCGCAGCCCCCCGCGCAGCCCCCATGCAGCCCCCGCGTAGCCCCCGCGCAGCCCCCCGCGTAGCCCCCGCGCAGCCCCCGCGCAGCCCCCGCGCCCACGCGCGTCCGACACCGTTTATTGGGGCAGATGCCGGGGCTCCCACCGCCCCGCCCCGCCCCGCCCCTCGCGGAGGGCCGCAGCACGCAGCAAGCGTACCGCATCAATCTCCGAAGGGAGAGGGAAGGAGAAGAATGCGTCGCGAGGGAGGGAAAAACAAAAGAATGAAATTCAGGCAAGCAGCCTCCGCCTTCTAAAGGCATCAGCAAATCCTCTGTCGGCAGAGATTGAAGCCTTTGGCTCAGCCTCTGCCCCGCCCGGCATCGACATCGACGCGGTGGTGGTGTTGCTGCCGTGAGGCGAGGAACGCCCTCGACTCGCCCCATGCCCCGCCCCCGCCCCGCCCCCAACGGCTTGTGCTTTTCTCATGAGGGTGGGAGGCGTGGATAACTTTTTTCGAATCGCCCCGCCCCGCGGGCGCCCGCGCACGTAGCCTCTGCTGCCACACAAGTGGGCAGGCAAAACTTTTGTTTCGCAACTCAAGTCTGGTGCGCGCCTTCCGCTAACACGTCCGACTCACCCACCCGTCACGCTCACCCTTGCGCGGGCGAAGTTATCGACCTGGTTTCGATATCTCTGACGTCCCGTCCAAGTCACGCGTTCTCTCCGCGATCACTTAAAAATATACGCCAGTAAGGAAGGTGGGCGAGAGGCGAGAGGAAACCATGAAATTTTTGTTCACCGCGTAGTTCATAAAAATTCAGAAATATTAAAACAGAACTAAAAAAAACTAGCACAATTTTTTTTTAAAAAAAAGGTAAAATTCAAGGAAAAATTCAAAACAATTCAGAAAAGTTCTCAAAATTTGTACACCAAAATTCAGAGTTATGTCCCCCTCGAGGGTGGGCCGTGGCGAGGGTGCACTCCAGGCTGTACTTTAGTGTCGTACCGCGTACTGGTGTACCAGGTACAGTGCATGGGGCTGCCCGACCGTGTGGCCCAGCCCGGCCCGGCCCAGTGTGCATCGACCGCAGCCTCCCCTATCAGCAGGGGGCTCTCAGCCAGGATGGGGCGGGGCGGGGCGGGGCGGGGCAGGGCCGGCAGTACTAATTGTGGGTTCCGCAGGGCACAATCAAGGATCCAGGGGAGATGCGGGGCGGGGGAGAGAAGGGAAAGCGGGAGACGGCTCCCAGGGGATATAGTCAGCCGTGCCGTCACCCTCTCCCTCCCTCCCCCGCCACCTTCCTCTCTCTCACTCTCTCCCTCTCGTGCGGGTGGACGTCACTATAACTGGCCCGGCCCGGCCCGGCCGCCGCACTGTCACCCACCCTTCTCTCTCTCTCTCTATACCGCAGCCGTCCCATCGGTTGCACAGCCTGCGTTTTTAAAGGTCCCGTGGTGTGCGGCACAAACACAACGGTGTTGAAGTCAAAAAGGTCCTCTTCCAGCCGTTACTGCTGTCCCCTTCCACCCCTTCCGCCCCGCCCCACCTCCCCGCTGACGGACTGTACCTTCCGCAGGCGCGTTGGTAGCTCCCACCCAGTGTTGCCATAAAAGTAGGCAAATTTCCCTCGAATACACCTGTGTGTGGCAGACGGGTATCTCCGCGCGCCTGGCTACTAGGCAAACTCTCCACACATGAGTCGACCAGTTGCCTAGTAGGCAGGCGGAGATACCCGTCTGCCACACAGAGGTGTATTCGAGGGAAATTTGCCTACTTTTATGGCAACACTGCTCCCGCCTGCCCGCTCTGCCCGCCCCGTGCTGTCCGCCCCGCCCCGCCCAACCTCCCCGCTGAAGGACTATACCTTCCGGAGGCGCGGTAGTAGCTCCCGCGCCTGCAGTCTGATTCAGATCAGGTACTCTCGCCTCCCTCCTTGTCGCACTTATAGGGGCCCTGCCATTCCCAACATAGGGTACGGCCATAGGCGCGACAAGGGCGGAGGGACGAAACGCGGTCTTCGGAATCGGACGGCAGCCCGCTCTGCCCGCCCCGTGTTGTCCGCCCCGCCCCGCCCCATCCCCCATCCCCCTGGCCTGGCCCGGCCCCGCCCCGGGGCAGCCAATCACCTCCGCCGATACTCCAGGAGTCCAGTCTGAGGCGGGGTGGGGTGGGGTGGGGTGGGGTGTGGCGGGGCGTGGTGGGGCGGGGCGGTCAGAGGGGCTTAACGCACTTGTGCCCCTGCGGGCTGGGGCCGGGCCGCTCCGTCCTGCGTGAGGGCGCGTCAGAGAGAGAGAGAGAGAGAGAGAGAGAGAGAGAGAGAGAGAGAGAGAGAGAGAGAGAGAGAGAGAGAGAGAGAGAGAGAGAGAGAGAGAGAGAGAGAGAGAGAGAGAGAGAGTATTGCTTGCAACAGATTCACACCACATCACAGGCGAGGCGAGCACGCCTGACAAGCATAAAGCGCCCCGCCCCGCCCCGTGCGCGCACACTGCTCTGCAAACTCAAGTGTGAGACAGTATCACACCTATTACTGCAGTACCACTGTGTCTCACACTTCCAAAAACGATTTTCTGTCGTTGAATAGCAACCACGCTTTGGAGAACAGCATCAGCTTTGGTTCAAAATCCCGGTTAAAACGAGCTACCATGTGATATGGTTCTGATAGCAAACAACAACGACCATATAAATTTTCGAAACCCTTAATTTACGATTATTTCATGTTATTGTTGTTCCGAACCCCATCACATGGTGGCTCGTTTTAACCGGGATTTTAAACCAAAGCTGACGCTGTTCTCTAAAACGTGATTAATATTCAACGTCAGAAAATAGTTTTTGGAAGTGTGAGACACAGTGGTTCTGCAGTAATAAGTGTGATACTATCTCACACTTGAGTTTGCAGAGTGAGGGGCGGGGCGACGAGCGCACACCAGCCTGGCGACGAAAATGCGCAACTTTATTTCGGATGGCACGCGGACACGAGACGAGCAGGAAAAAGATGAGGGAGGTTGCGACTCTGAGGCGCTGCTGTGCTGAGCTGCGCAGCTGCGCACACGCCAAAAATCCTGTACCAAAAGTATACAAGGAAAACTCTGGAGATCAAGGAAAACTGGATGACCGTACCTTACATTCACTGTGGCGCCCATAAGACTCCATGTTAAAAGCAGCCGTGGTCCAATACTTGACAGACCGTATTCGATCAGGTACAGGCTGACCTGCGGCAAATTGTCTACCAGACTTAGCCAAACCAAGCATCGTGGTTTTTTTTTCTAACAGTGCACGGTGCCATGGCAGCAGCGCGGAGGAGGGCGGTGGCCCGGGGACACGGCCGCGTCAAGCTCCTTAAAAATAACAAATGCTACGCTGCTTGGCTCTTTCTGAGGCACGCGGAACATCTCTCTTTCACCGTCTCTCTCTCTCTCTCTTGCTCTCTCTCTCCCTCCTGAGCAACTGCGCGCAGTCTCCTATCGCCGCATCGTTTTCGCAGACCAAACGGTTAGTTTGGGAAACAGCTGCACGTAAGCGTTTAGCTATCTACTTTTTTTTTTTTTTTTTTTTTTTTTTTTTTTTTTGTCCGTTTTACTGTTAGCACCCATACTTTCCGTAGACTGTCCACGCGTCCCGCCGAAAAGAGTTACCCCTCCCCCTTTTCCCTCTTTTTGAACACAACGATGGGACCACGCGCTCCCAAACCGAGCCGAGCCGAGCCGAGCCGAGCACAGCGCCTGTGCAAATAGCCCGCGGTCTCTTTAGAGTTCCCAGCGGGGAGGGACCGTGCCCGGCCCGGCCCGGCCCTGCGGGCCCTGCGGGGTGGTGCGGGCCGCAGGCGCAGCAGGGCCACAGGGGGTGGCGGCGGGGCGTGGCGGGGCGTGGCGGGGCGTGGCGGGGGCGTGGCGGGGCGTGGCGGGGGCGGATCCGGGGCAGGCCACAGGCAGCCCGCCCCCGGGGCCCCCGGGGGATGATGGCTCCACCCTCCGCTCCGCCTCCCCCACCACCACCATACTGCCAGATCCTCCTCCCCCGGTAGCGCTGATGCTGCCGCTGCTGCTGTTGGGACCGCCACGGCCCGCCCCGCCCCGCCCCGCCCCACAACACCCCGCGCCCCGCCCCGCCCCGCCCCACCCCACCCCCGCACAGGGACGCGCCCGGCACGCACAAGAAGGTCGTCCGGAGACCGACACGTGCAGAGAGGGGGCGGGTGGAAAATAAGTATTTACCTCCGCGCAACATTTGAGCGGAAATTAAACATGTTCATCACATTAAAAATTATTCTCTTTCCATATTGACTCCTGCAGGTCATAAATTCCGAAAAAAGAAAAAAGAAAAAAAAAAACAGAAAAATAAAATAAACAAGGTGTGGTCAACTTGCAAAAATCGTGTACACAGAAGCACACGTCTATTTCTAAGAAAATACAAGAAGTACACGAAAAATACGAGAAATACATGAGAATATTAAGTATTTCAACAAAATACCTCTACAGAATACAAGAAAAATAACAAAACATACGTGAGAAGTACAAGAAATACAAAGTAAGATTGTACACAGAAATACACGAGTTGGCCGCTTCGCGGAGAAAAAATATAACACAAAACAAAAACTAGTATGGTTACTAAAAACGGGCGCGCAGGTCTAAAATGAAGAAAACAAACCCTTTCCTGTTTGTGTGAGCTCGCGCAGATAAGGTAGACCACCAGCCGGCTCGGCCAGGCAGCGGCGTGCGCAGTAAAGCCTCCAGCCTCCCACGCTCTGCGCCGCGTCGTCGGGCTGCTGCTGCCTCACGGTGCTCACCGACCTCCCCTTAGAGGTACTTGAAGGAGACAAGAGTATAAAGCCTCCACCACCAGCAGCAGCAGCAGCAGCATTGCGGCCACGGCGGCGGCGTGCGCGTTATACTTGCTATATGTGCGGCGGCGGCCGCCGTGGGTGTCCCGCCCCGCCCCGCCCCGCCCCGCCCCGCCCCGCGCAGTGTATATCGCAATCAAGTACATAACGAGGGACACGCGCCACTGGAGCCGCTGCCGGAGCCGCTGCCGGAGCCGCTCGAGAGTCGCGTGTCGCGTGCCGCTGGTTTCATTATTGCGATAAGGCGCGGCGGCGGCCGGCGGTGCCCTGGCCGTCCCGTCCCGCCCCGCCCCACCACAATGTGTACGGCGTGTTGCATTATTCCGATGCGGGGGCAGCGCGGCTGTAGCTGCACGGTACTTGCGCGTGCGGGCGGGGCGGGGCGGTGGCCGGGCGCCGGTACTTGCGCTCATTATTTCGGAAGGCAAAACGGCAGCGTTCATTAGATTTGCAGAGGGCGTGGTGTGGCGGGGCGTAGTGGGGCGTGGCGGTGAAAGGGAGCAGAGGCAGCAGCGATGGGTGCGTGTGCGGGGCAGTGCGGGGTGTGAGCGTGTGGGCGGGGAGGTTGGAGGGCCTTAACGCTACTACAGAGCTAGGGACTGCGGGGTGCGGTGCGTGTGTGCATGCGGGCTTCTACTTCACTGAAAATGCAGGAGTCACCTTTTTTTGATCTTGGGAGAGCGACTTTTCTGTACCAAATTTTCATGCTCCTGGTAGAGCGACATAGATGAATATCGCTCTATTAGAGTCACTTTGATGGCTCTTTTTGAGTTAAATAATCAAACGTCACTCTTCTGGAGCGATTTAAAAATTCCAGAAAAGACTCGATTTGAGTCGTTTAGCGAAAGTTATAGCGAAAGTTACTTTTACTGAGCGATGAAAAAATGCTCCGCTCATTAGGGACGAGAAATGTGACTGGAACATTTCCAGTGATACGCTACATATATATGAGGCCAGCTGCTGGGCTGTGGAGGAGGCCAGGCACATGATGACACCATCACGGATCTGCAGCATCATCCGAACAGCGTTTATAGTAATGTCATCTCTCCCTGCTCCTTATGACATCGCGCCATGAGTGCGACAAGGACAGAGGGAGACGAAACCACCGGGCGGCATTAACCTCTACAGGGCATATCTCGTGGAGGTGAGAGTAGGGCGGGAAGAGAGGGGCGTAAATTAATAAGTTACAAAAAAAGGTACAGCAGAGAATAATAAGAGGGAGAAATGGATTGAGAGAGAGAGAGAGAGAGAGAGAGAGAGAGAGAGAGAGAGAGAGAGAGAGAGAGAGAGAGAGAGAGAGAGAGAGAGAGAGAGAGAGAGAGAGTTGACCTAAGTGGTTTGTTTTATTTTTTGCAGGGTAGCGCGCGAAAATTAGAAACACAAAGAGGGGATGGCGCTCGGCGGAGGGATGGACGATCGAAAGAGTTTTGCCGCGACCGACGTCCATTTTCCTCGTTGGGAAGTGTATTTAAATGAGATGTAAAAGAGTGCGGTGGGCGGGAGAGGGAAGGAGAGGGCGGGAGAGGGAAGGAGAGGGAGGGAGGGAGAGGCGGCGTGAGGGATGCGGCGGATCTGGGCAAGCGCTGGTAAAATGTGGCAGAAAAATTAGGATACGTTTACTCGACCGATGCTGATTTTAGCCCAGGGCCTTTTCGACTTTGGGAAGGGGTTTTGGCCCGGTCCGGTGAACGACCAAGCGGGTCCACCGAGCAGGCGGGGCGTGACGCCTGGGATGGGACGGCCGGGCCTCATCAATGTGAAAGGCTTTTGGTCCACGAACGGGTCGGCACACTCTGGCCGGTAGTAGCAAAAGCTTGAAGAAGAAAAAAATCACACATAATTGGCATGAATCACTTCTTCACCAATAGCAATAGCTAATAGCTTTTAGCGTTGGAGAGCTTTTCTAAGCTCCATAGACAGGTCGGTTAAGGATACTTGACATCTGCTGTTGAGTCATCCCATATCTTTCTTTTTTCCCCCCTTGTCAAAATTGGCAAATGACGCCCTGAGGCGGCCTATGGTGATACGTACAGCGCCGCATGCGAGAGAGACAGAGAGAGGCAGCGAGGGAGAGAGAGAATGACAGACTCGGCGATCCGATGTCAATCATCATCTTATCATCCAGCGCGCTTAAACGCGGCTAAACGCCACACATATATAGACCGTATAACAGCGGCATGAATAATTTGTACGGCGACCGCTCTGTCGCGACCAGAGCGTGTCATATTATAGGGATAGGGAGAGTCGGGCAGTAAAAAGAGGGAGGGGAACGGAGAGAGAGAGAGAGAGAGAGAGAGAGAGAGAGAGAGAGAGAGAGAGAGAGAGAGAGCGGGGTACGGGGGAGAAAAAATCCGTGAACCAGAGGTGCACGGTGAGCGGCGGTGAGCCACATGGGGTGGGAATATCAATGAACGTACCGGAGCAGGCGAGGTAAGAAGGAGCAGGAAGAGGAGTAAGAAGGAGAGGGAGAGAAAAAAAAACACAAAGTGCGCTCGGCAAGAACCTCCTGCGCGCCCCACCCCGCCTCCTCGCTGACGGAAACAAAAACAAAAAGAAAATCCGCGCGCAAACGCAACACAAACCCCCACCAATTTCTTCAACGCGGTAGTCACTGTCTTATCCATAAATATTAACTTCCGCGCGGAGAAGCGCGCGCCCGGCGAATGCGCGCGCGTATACCGAAAACAGACCCAAAGTTTTTCCTTATCTTTTATTCAGGCAGAATCTTTCTCGCCGGCGCGCTGCCCTGCCCTGCCCTGCCCTGTCCCTCCGCCCCACGGCCCCTCGCCCCTCCGCCCTCCCGTCGTGGAATCACACTCAAACACAACGACGCCCCGCGTTCGGTTCGGCTAATCCTTTTAAGGGCGCAGCGCAGCGCAGACTCGCCGCGGACGCGACTCGACGTCTCCCACCCCACCACCACTGCCCGCGCCCACGGAACGGATATAATCCCCTGTATAATCTCCCCTCGCCCAATTGGCCGCTTTAAGCCGCCCGCCCTTCTTCTTTTGAGTGACACACCATACCAGAGCGCGGAGCAGAAAATGAACCATCGTTTTGGGCGCGAATTTTTGAAATGTTTCTGCGGCGGGATTGCTTCTTTGGGCGGGGCGGCAGCAGCGGCGGGCTGCGCGGGCGCCTGCAGGGTAGGCCGCGCCGCCACGCAGCTGTGCGCAGTCCTGCAGTGGATTGCCTACCCGGCAGGCGCCAGCAGGCCGACCCCACACCGCACTTCACCTCGCGGCTGGCTGCGAGTTATATTGTCAAGCACGGTCTTCAAACATCACCGCGGAGTCCGGCATGTATAGATCGAGGGAGGGGGGCTTAGTGACGCACGCCGTGCAAGAGGGACGGGGACGGACGACGGACATCCACAGCTGAGCAAGAGAGGGAGAGAGTGTCAGAGAGCGAGCGAGAGAGAGAGTGTTTATTTACCCGTGAAGTACGGCGCGGCCCGGCAGGGCGCGCGGCGCGCACGCGCACGCACGCGAGTGCTCGCTGCTCACTCGCTCGCTCCCGCCTCTCACAAATATCACTCTCTCACTCGCTCTCACTATCTGGTCGGGTGACATGAGTGGACCCTGCACCTGGCCGGGCCGGACAGTGCATGGCACGGCCAAACCGCGATGCGATATGCGCGGCATGCGACTGCATCGCACCCTCCGCGCCACGATGCATTATAAAACGACCATCGTTTGACAAATTAGTCATGATGAGATAAATGCATCCGCCTTCTCCAGCGAGTATAGATACTGGTCTGGTCGGTGCTGTGAGAACCGCCCCCGCCCCTGCCTGCGCCCGAGGCAGCGGGGACTAATCCCCTCAATGGGATCACGGCGCCACCACCAGGACCGCAATATTTTCACGGTGGATTATGATGATCCAGGCAGCGGCCGCGCTGGGCCGGGCGTGCCGGTGTGAAATGGGATCAGCACTTTCCTCCCGAGGGAGCGCCGCGCCGCGGCGACTCCAGCCCATAGGCTCCCGAGGGACGCGCGGCTGCGGCTAAACGCGGTGACAGCTCCGGCTGAGCGCGCAGCAGTCTGCACAGCAGGAGGACGATCGTCTGTTTCCTCGGAAATAACGGCGTAATTCCGGTTAAAATCGAGGCAGAAGACAAACTATAAAATTTTTGTACAACTCGAAATTCAGAAAAGTTTAGGTAAATTTCAAGAAATTCACAAAATTTCA